>CADEHL010001200.1:439958-504958 GCA_902827135.1 Harpagifer antarcticus | reverse complement strand
TCTTTTATAAGAAAGTTGTTCTCATTTTGTCGTTACTTTGTAAATTGCCTGGTGAGCCCTCTTTATTCTTCGTCAATGAACAATAGATTTGAATTTTGCAAATCAGTTTCCTCTTTCTTTTTTATCTTATATTTTGTTACTTCCCTTTTAGCCCTAGATTATTGGGGAACGTAACATTGAGATAAAACTAAATATCTACTTAAAAAGTGAATGTATGTTCATAACAAAATTCAAGATCCAAAGGTTTTATTGTCATATGCACAAAGCTACAGTGTAGAAATGGCAATTCAATTATTCTGACCTGAGCTCCTCCAACAATCCAACACATACAGGGGGGCAAAAAAGTATTTAGTCAGCCACCAATTGTGCAAGTTCTCCCACTTAAAAAGACGAGAGGCCTGTAATTTTCATCCTAGGAACACTTCAACTATGAGAGACAGAATGGGGGAAAGAATCCAGGAAATCACATTGTCGGATTTTTAATGAATTAATTGGTAAATTCCTCGGTAAAATAAGTATTTGGTCACCTACAAACAAACAAGATTTCTGGCTCTCACAGACCTGTAACTTCTTCTTTAAGAGCCTCCTCTGTCCTCCACTCGTTAACTGTATTAATGGCACCTGTTTGAACTCGTTATCAGTATAAAAGACACCTGTCCACAACCTCAAACAATCACACTCCAAACTCCACTATGGCCAAGACCAAAGAGCTGTCAAAGGACACCAGAAACAAAATTGTAGACCTGCACCAGGCTGGGAAGACTGAATCTGCAATAGGTAAGCCGCTTGGTGTGAAGAAATCAACTGTGGGAGCAATTATTAGAAAATGGAAGACATACAAGACCACTGATAATCTCCCTTGATCCGGGGCTCCACGCAAGATCTCACCCCGTGGGGTCAAAATGATCACAAGAACGGTGAGCAAAAATCCCAGAACCACACGGGGAGACCTAGTCAATGACCTGCAGAGAGCTGGGACCAAAGTAACAAAGGCTACCATCAGTAACACACTACGCCGCCAGGGACTCAAATCCTGCAGTGCCAGACGTGTCCCCCTGCTTAAGCCAGTACATGTCCAGGCCCGTCTGAAGTTTGCTAGAGAGCATTTAGATGATCAAGAAGAGGATTGGGAGAATGTCATATGGTC
Source organism: Harpagifer antarcticus (assembly GCA_902827135.1). Taxonomy (NCBI): domain Eukaryota; kingdom Metazoa; phylum Chordata; class Actinopteri; order Perciformes; family Harpagiferidae; genus Harpagifer; species Harpagifer antarcticus. The sequence goes on along the minus strand of CADEHL010001200.1, from coordinate 503,811 downwards.
AGATGAAACCAAAATAGAACTTTTTGGTAAAAACTCAACTAGACGTGTTTGGAGGAGAAAGAATGCTGAGTTGCATCCAAAGAACACCATACCTACTGTGAAACATGGGGGTGGAAACATCATGCTTTGGGGCTGTTTCTCTGCAAAGGGACCAGGACGACTGATCCGTGTAAAGGAAAGAATGAATGGTGCCATGTATCGTGAGATTTTGAGTGACAACCTCCTTCCATCAGCAAGGGCATTGAAGATGAAACGTGGCTGGGTCTTTCAGCATGACAATGATCCCAAACACACTGCTCGGGCAACGAAGGAGTGGCTTCGTAAGAAGCATTTCAAGGTCCTGGAGTGGCCTAGCCAGTCTCCAGATCTCAACCCCATAGAAAATCTTTGGAGGGAGTTGAAAGTCTGTGTTGCTCAGCGACAGCCCCAAAACATCATTGCTCTAGAGGAGATCTGCATGGAGGAATGGGCCAAAATACCAACAACAGTGTGTGAAAACCTTGTGAAGACTTACAGAAAACGTTTGACCTCTGTCATTGCCAACAAAGGGTATATAACAAAGTATTGAGATTAATTTTTGTTATTGACCAAATACTTATTTTCCACCATAATTTGCAAATACATTCTTTAAAAATCAGACAATGTGATTTTCTGGATTTCTTTTTTTTTTTTTCTCATTTTGTCTCTCATAGTAGAAACTTACAGGCCTCTCATCTTTTTAAGTGGGAGAACATGCACAATTGGTGGCTGACTAAATACTTTTTGCCCCACTGTATAATAAAATACAAAGTAGTGCAAAAAGTCTATATACTTGTCACTCGCTTGTTGACAGCATATTGTGCAGGTTTAAGGAAGTATTGACACCACTTCTAAGCTGCTGAGGAGATCAGAAACTAAACCCTGGAGCTGCAGCAGGGTGTCGAGTCTCCACAAGCCCTCTGAGTAAATCTGCTGATGAGGGAAGTGAAGGTTATTTACAGTCACCGTGACTTCTGGGACTGTAAACGGTTAATCATTCCTGGAGCTCCAGTTTGACCTCAGCTTCACCTCCCAACTCCTAAGTTTTTCCCGTGGCTGGTTTCCCATCGTGGAGACTTCCTCCCCCATGTGAAACTGCTAAGCTGAACAAACTGACGGGGTCGACCCCTGCAGACATGAAGCCAAGTCTGCAGATCTGAGAGGCCTAAGAGAGGCTATTTAAAGCCCCGCTGATCAGGAAAAAACACACACGGCTGACAGAGTTTCATTAGCTCATAGCGTCTTATATCCTGAGACAGGTTTACAGTCTGATGCAGACGCAGGAGGCTTTGAGAGGAGGAGGCTTTTTATAGCTATTGCACTTACTGTAAAGGTTGCTTTAAAGAGAGTCCTTTATCCACATGCAAAGGAATAAGTACCTCTTCTGCTGTTGTATCATATTCTGACTGCATACCAGTGGCCTCATGATGCCTTAAGCTTCAACTTAGTACAGTTGTAAACACGAAAAAGTGACAGAAGTATATATAGCATATCTACTATCCTTTGTATCCTGTGTTTGCATTTTGTGAGTAGGTTGGTTTATTATATAAATGATAGTGGGATAGTGGTGGTCTAATGGATAGTGAGGTGGGCTGAAGATTGGAAGGTTGTCAGTTCAAAATCCCGCCAGGAACACCACCACTAGTGTGCCCTTGAGTAAGGCACTTAGTCCTTAGTTACTCCAGGGAGAATGTCTCTGTAATTGGTAATTGTAAGTCGCTTTGGATAAAAGCGTCAGCTAAATGAAATGTAATTATAGTGTAACTTATTCTGTATTTGTAGTTTGTGAATTGGATTAAAGATACTCTATAGATATACTGTATATATTTCACTGTTGATATGCATCAGTTCATTCCAATGTTTACTTTCTATTTTTGTGTATTCAAGCTACCTAACTTCACTCCTTCCACCTTTGAATTCCATGCCGTCACAGTAACCCATCCTATACAATTAACCATTGTTGTTCTCTACCGTCCACCAGGTGCCTTGGGAGACTTCTTGGAGGAATTAGATCATCTCCTCTCACACATCCCTGAAACTGGCCCTCCGGCTGTACTTCTCGGAGACTTCAACCTCCAGACAGGGAAGATAGACAAACTAACATCTCTGTTAACCGCCTTTGCTTTCTCACTGTCTCCATCCCCACCAACTCATAAAGCTGGCAATGTCCTTGATCTCATATTCTCAAGGAACTGCACTACTTCTAACCTCTCTGTAAACCCGCTCCACACATCCGATCACTTCTTCATTTCATTCTCTCTACCCCTTTTCAAACATAACAAACTAATCTCTTCTCATCCTGCACCTGTCCGCCGTAACCTTCATTCCCTCTCCCCCTCTACCTTTGCCTCATCGGTTCTCTCAGCCCTCCCTTCCTCTGACTCGTTCCAACTCCTGCTTCCAAACTCTGCTGCAGAAACTCTCCTCTGTACTCTCTCATCCTCTCTGGACTCTCTCTGTCCTCTCACATCTCGGCAGGCTCGTCAGTCCCCTCCTGCTCCCTGGCTAAATGACGCACTGCGTGCTAATAGAACCGTCCTTCGGGCAACAGAACGGAAACGGTGGAAATCCAAACACCATGACGACCTCCTCTTTCTCTGCCTCGATCTCTCAGGCAAAGAGCACTTTCTTTCAAGATAAGATCCAATCTTCCTATTCTAATCCCAAAAAACTATTTTCCATCTTCTCCACCCTCTTGGACCCTCCTAAAGCCCCTCCCCCCTCCTCACTTCTGTCAAGCGACTTTGTTAACCACTTTGAAAAATGATATTCGCTCTTCTTTTTCTGACTCACCTTTACTGACCGCTGGGTCACCAGACCCTCCTTCCACCCACACACTAATCTCCTTTTCCCCTCTCTCTCCAAGTGAGGTTCTTACCCTCATTACCTCTGCCCGTCCTACCACCTGTCCTCTGGACCCTATCCCTTCAAACCTCCTTCAGACTATCGCTCCTGATATTCTACTGTTTCTCACCCATTTCATCAACACTTCTCTAACTTCTGGTCACTTTCCAAATAGTCTTAAGGAGGCAAGAGTAAACCCTCTCCTAAAGAACCCCACTCTCAACCCGTCTGATGTTATAAACTACAGGCCTGTCTCTCTCCTCCCGTTCCTGTCTAAAACACTTGAACGCGCTGTCTTTAAACAACTCTCCTGTTATCTCCATCAGAACAACCTTCTGGATCCGCACCAGTCTGGTTTCAAGGCAGGTCACTCCACAGACACTGCTCTCATTGCTGTCACTGAGGAACTGCACACTGCCAAAGCAGCATCCCTCTCCTCTGTCATCATCCTGTTGGACCTGTCTGCTGCATTCGACACGGTGAATCATCAGATCCTCCTTCGCACTCTCCAAGAACTTGGAGTTTCAGGCGCTGCACTTTCCCTCCTCACCTCATACCTCAAAGACCGTACCTACAGGGTAACTTGGAGAGGGTCTGAGTCCGAACCTTGTCAATTAACTACAGGGGTCCCTCAGGGCTCTGTTCTTGGTCCCCTCCTCTTCTCCCTGTACACAAACTCGCTCGGATCAGTCATTAGCCCGCATGGTTTTTCATACCACTGCTTCGCTGACGACACCCAATTAATTATGTCCTTTCCCCGCTCAGAGACCCAGGTCGTCGCACGCATCTCTGCTTGTCTAGCTGACATCTCTCAGTGGATGTCTGCTCATCACCTCAAGCTCAACCTTGACAAGACTGAACTGCTTTTCCTTCCGGGAAAAGATTGTCCCACTCTTGACCTGACGATCAACATCGGCACCTCTGTTGTTTCCCCGACTCAGACTGCAAGGAATCTGGGTGTGATCCTAGATAACAACCTGTCCTTCACTGCAAACATCGCTGCTACAACCCGTTGATGCAGATACACGCTTTACAACATCAGGAAGATTCGTCCCCAGCTGACCCAGAAAGCCACGCAGGTTCTGGTCCAGGCTCTCGTCACCTCACGCCTAGACTACTGCAACTCCCTCCTGGCTGGTCTACCTGCATGTGCCATCCGACCTCTGCAGCTCATCCAGAATGCAGCGGCTCGTCTGGTCTTCAACCTTCCTACATTTTCCCACACTATTCCGCTCCTCCGCTCCCTTCACTGGCTTCCGGTAACTGCTAGAATCCACTTCAAGACAATGGTACTTGCGTACCATGCTGCAAATGGATCTGGCCCTTCCTACATCCAGGACATGGTTAAACTGTACACCCCAGCGCGTGCACTACGCTCTGCATCAGCCAAACGACTCGCTGCACCCTTGCTGCGAGGGGGACCCAAGTTCCCATCAGAAAAAACACGTGGGTTTGCTATCCTGGCTCCAAAATGGTAGAATGAGCTCCCCATTGATATCAGGACAGCAGAAAGCTTACACACCTTCCAGGGCAGACTGAAAACTCATCTCTTTCGACTCCACTTCGAGCGATAGAATTACTAACAATGAACTGCTAACAGAGCACTTATAAATTAATAAAGGACTGGCTTATCTATAGCCAGTTGAGTAGCACTTGAAATGTTTGGCTCTATGAAACCTGATGTACTTATATGATTCTGTTTTCTTCAAGGTTGTGTCTTCCTGGTCGATTGTACTTATTGTAAGTCGCTTTGGATAAAAGCGTCAGCTAAATGCAATGTAATGTGCAATGCCTTGTTTACATGAGACTATACAGTATGCCAAAGTGGGATTAACAAAGTAAAAAAGTACTGTTAAATAGCGATTTTGAGAAAGATATTCAAACCTGGGCTAGCACTGCATTAAATGGCTTTCATAGTCAGATTCTTTGTTTACCATAAATATAGATGATTCTATGTCAACAGGTGTTTTGAAGCTGTGAATGTGTGGGGCTTTTATTTTGGAAGAAAAGAGAATTTAGGAAAGTCATTGAGAAGCTGTAATAATTTGACACAACATGGCAGCAATTGACACAAGGGCTGCTCAAGTTAAACATGTTTTGACCAACTACTCATGTGGGTATGAGTCTGCTTCACAAATGAACAGACACAGAGACAAATGAGGCAAGAATGTACTTCCTTTCATGTGTGAAAACACTTTGAAATGATCCAATGACACACACAATTGGCGCCCGTTTTTGGTAGCGTTCCACTTGGCATAGTTCCGGCTAGCGGGTACTATTTCACAGTTTTTCTGGCCCCATAAAATCGAGTTTCCTTCCGGGCCAACAACCGGGCTGAGTATGCTAAACTAGAGAGAAAATCGCTGGCAAGGGGGCTACAACTACAACAAAATGAACATATTTGACCGTGATTTAATTGTAATACACGTTTTTCAAAATGATGCCGAAGTAACAACATACTGATACCCGGTTAGTAAAAACGATGAATTAATGCTTTGACAAGTCTGCAGACAGACGGCAGTCAAGAAAACCTTTTAAAATGCGTGTTTTCTAAATGGAGATCGGCTAAACTAACGTTGTATATGCTCCGACCGTCCACACTCACAACAACGGCCTACAGACATAAATAAACCAGCGACTGTATTCGCCATGACACAGACAGTCTGTGGTTTGTACTTGTTTCACTTTTGTCTAGTTTCTGAACAGATATGAGGAGCTGTGAGCTCTGAGTGCTAACAGCTAACGGCTGATCTTTGTTTTCTGTGGTTCTCATTGAAGATGACGTCACAGCTCCGCCTACACTGCGTTACTATAGTTACTGCCCCAACTACTAAACTGTAATGGAAACGCAGCATAAAGTGAGCCAGCCCTAACAAGGCCTACTAACGAGGCCTGGCCATACCGAGTGAGGCCCTGTAGTGGAAATGCGCCATAAGTCTCAGAGGTTTGAAGCATAAACACAAAGCTACAGTAAGAGGGGGTTAAGGGATAGTTTTTGTTGCTGTAACAAAAAGGATTGGTATCATTTGTGGGATTCTCCTTGTTTATCCATCCATCCATCTTCTCCCGCTTATCCGTGGTCGGGTCGCAGAGGTAGCAGTTCAAGCAGAGAGCCCCAAACTTTCTTTTTCCCTGGCCACATCAACCAGCTCTGACTGGGGGATCCCAAGGCGCTCCCATCCAGCGAAGAGATATAATCCCTCCACCTGGTCCTAGGTCTACCTCTTGGTCTCTTCCCAGCTGGACGTGCCTGGAACACCTCCCTAGGGAGGCGCCCAGGTGGCATCCTAACTAGGTGCCCGAACCACCTCAACTGGCTCCTTTCGACGCGAAGGAGGAGCGGTTAAACTCTGAGTCCCTCCCGGATGACTGAACTTCTCACCTTATCCCTAAGGGAGACACCAGCCACCCTGCGGAGAAAACCCATCTCGGCCGCTTGTATCCGCGATCTCGATCCTTCATGACCATAGGTGAGGGTAGGAATGAAAATGGCCCGGTAGACAGAGAGCTTTGCCTTCTGGCTCAGCTCTCTTTTCGTCACAACGGTGCGGTAAAGCGACTGCAGTACTGCTCCCGCTGCTCCGATTCTCCGGCCCATCTCACGCTCCATTGTTCCCTCACTCGAGAACAAGACCCTGAGATACTTGAACTCCTTCACTTGGGGTAAGGACTCATTCCCTACTTGGAGTGGACAGTCCATCGGTTTCCTGCTAAGAACCACGGCCTCAGATTTGGAGGTGCTGATCCTCATCCCAGCCGCTTCACACTCGGTTGCGAACCGATCCAGTGAGTGCTGAAGGTCGCAGACCGATGAAGCCATTAGAACCACATCATCTGCAAAAAGCAGTGGTGCAATCCTTAGTCCACCGAACTGCAGACCCCCCCCCCCCATGACTACGCCTCGAAATCCGATCCATGTATATTACAAACAGTATTGGTGACAAAGCGCAGCCCTGGCGGAGGCCAACCCTCACCGGAAATGTGTCCGACTTACTGCCGAGGACCCGGACACAGCTCTCGCTTTGGGAGTACAGAGATTGGATGGCCCTGAGTAGAGACCCCCTCACCCCATACTCCCGCAGCACCTCCCACAGTAACTCCCTGGGAACCCGGTCATACGCCTTCTCCAAGTCTACAAAACACATGTAGACCGGATAAGCATACTCCCAGGCCCCCTCCAGGATCCTTGCGAGAGTAAAAAGCTGATCCGTCATTCCACGACCAGGATGGAATCCGCATTGTTCCTCCTCAATCTGAGGTTCGACAATCGGCCTGACCCTCCTTTTGAGTACCTTATAGTAAACTTTCCCGGGGAGGCTGAGTAGTGTGATGCCTCTGTAATTGGCACACACCCTCTGATCCCCCTTTTTGAAAAGGGGAACCACCACCTCGGTCTGCCACTCCTTCGGTACTGTTTCCGACTTCCACGCAACGTTGATGAGACGTGTCAACCATGACAGTCCCTCAACACCCAGAGCCTTCAGCATTTCTGGGCGGATCTCATCCACCCCGGGGCTTTGCCACTGTGGAGTTGTTTGACAACCTCAGTGACTTCCCCCCGGGAGATTGGTATTGATCCCCCGTCATACTCCAGCTCTGCCTCTAACATAGAGGACGGAGTTGTCGGGTTCAGGAGTTCCTCAAAGTGCTCCTTCCAACGCCCTAACACTCCATCAGTTGAGGTCAACAACGTCCCATCCTTACTGTACACAGCTTGGATGGTTCCCTGCTTCCCCCTCCTGAGATGTCGGACAGTTTTCTAGAACAACTTTGGTGCCGCCCGAAAGTCCTTTCCATGTCTTCTCCGAACTTCTCCCACACCCGCTGCTTTGCCTCGGCCACGGCTGAGGCTGATGCCCTTCGGGCCTGTCGGTACCTTGCAACTGCCTTGGGAGTCCCCCGGGATAACAAATCCCTGAAGGCCTCCTTCTTCAGTCGGACGGCTTCCCTGACCACCGGTGTCCACCAGGAGGTTCGAGGGTTACCGCCCCTTCAGGCACCTAAGACCTTGAGACCATAGTTCCCCGCCGCGGCTTCTGCAATAGAGGCTTTGAACTAGTGTTAATTTCGTCAGCTATTTTTTTATTTAGTTTTAGTCTTAGTCCTGTGTTAAATTTCCTTTTTAGTTTTAGTCATATTTAGTCACCTTCATCCTGTTTTTATTCAGTCAAGTTTTAGTCGACTAAAAGTCTGAGCATTTTAGTCTTATTTTAGTCAAAGAAAACTAATTATTTTAGTCTACTTTTTGTCAATGAAAACTGTTGAGTCTTTTTTAGTCATCAGATTATATAGAACATTTCAGTCAAACTAGTCTAGCCAAAACCAATAATTTGTCATTTTAGTATATATAAATAAATAAGATTATATCTTGTACTTATTTGATGAAAAACACAGGTTGAATGATTAAGAATGCAGCTTTGCAGAGAGTATCTGGTCAGGTTTGTGGTGTTTTTACCAGCAGTGTTATGGCCACATTGCTTCCCTTCTGATAAAACAATGCATTCGCTTTTTTTCTTGGGCCCAAATATCACAGTTTCTTTCTCCCAAGCAGTGGTGGCTTTAGACTTTTTCGTTGTCAGTCATTTTGACGGATCGTAACATTTCCGTCATAATCCATTATTATCCGTCGAGTGCACAATTTATCAATCACTCGCGCTGACGGGGGGGTATTCGGTTAACGCGAGTGAGACCACTGCTCCCAAGCCCTGTTGTTGCCATTTTATTTTCTGTTAAATAAGGTTAGTGAGACCATGAGTTAGACCCGAGCCTTCCTTCCTTCCTCACAGTGTGCCGCTGCCCGGTGTAATTCAAATGTACCGCCGCGCGCAGCACAGACACACAGCTGCTGCCCTGCCACAGCACCGGAAATGGAACTGCTGGGAGAAAAACTGACTATCAGAGATGTAACGTTATCTTTGATAATATTTTGTCTCCTCATTTTTCGTCAACGAAAGTAAAGAGAGATTTTGGCATAGTTTTTATTTAGTAAACTACATTTTCGTCTTGTCACTTTTCGTCAACGATATTGCATGATGATTTTGTTACAGTTATTGTTTACTGCCGTCGGTGCCGTCTCGTCATCGTCTCGTTTTCGTCATGGAAAAAAAGGTCGTTGACGAACATATTTCGTCATAGTTTTAGTCAACGAAATTAACACTACTTTGAACACCGACCACTCTGGTTCAATGTCCCCAACCTCCACAGGAAAGCCCGAAAAGCTCCGCCGGAGGTGTGAGTTGAAGGCCTCCTGAACTTGGGCCTCCTCCAGACGTTCCCAGTTCACCCGAACTACACATTTGGGCTTACCAGGTCTATCCAGAGGCTTCCCCCGCCACTCGACCCAACTCACCACCAGATGGTGATTAGTTGACAACTCTGCCCCTCTGTTTACCCGAGTGTCCAAAACATACGGCCTCAGCTCCGATGATACAATAACAAAATCGATCATGGACCTTCTGCCTAGGGTGCTCTGGTACCACGTATACTTATGAGCATCCTTATGTTCGAACATGGTGTTTGTTATGGCCAATCCATGACTAGCACAGAAGTCCAGTAACAAACCACCACTCCGGTTCAGATCAGGGGGGCCGTTCCTCCCAATCACGCCCCTCCAAGTGTCTCCATCATTGCCCACATGTGCGTTGAAGTCTCCCAGCAAGATTAAAGAGTCCCCTTCAGGAGCCCCATACAGGACTCTTTCCAAGAAGGCGGAATACTCTGAACTGCTGTTTGGTGCATAAGCACACACAACAGTCAGAGTTTTCCCCCCACCAAAAACCGCAGGCGTAGGGAGGCGACCCTCTCGTCCACTGGGGTCAACTCCAACAACGAAGCACCCAACCGGGGACTTGTGAGTATCCCCACACCCGCCCGGCGCCTCACACCTTGAGCAACTCCGGAGAAGAATAGAGTCCAACCCCTATCCAGAAGTAAGGTTCCAGAGCCGACGCTGTGCGTAGAGGCGAGCCCAACCAGATCCAACTGGTACCGCTCCACCTCCCGCACAAGCTCCGGCTCCTTCCCCCCCCAGAGAGGTGACGTTCCATGTCCCCAAAGCCAGCTTCTGTCACCCGGGTCTGGTCCGTCGAGACCCTCTGCTTTCACTGCCACCCTTCTGGCATCGTTGTTTCCCGTAGGTGGTGGGCCCGCGGGACGGAGAAGCGGAGGTGTTGCCCACGTTGCCTTTTCGGCTATGCCCGGCCGGGCTCTGTGGCAAGCCCGGCCAACAAACGCTCGCCGACGAGTCCTCCTTCTGGGCCTGGCTTCAGAAGGGGACCCCGGGCTTCCTCCGGGCCGGGTATCCTCACTTCCTGTGTCGTCTTTCATGATGTCTTTTGAACCAATCTTAGTCTGGCCACTTGCCTGAGACCAATTTGCCATGGGAGACCCTACCAGGAACACAAGGTTCCAGACAACACAGCCCCCAGGTTCATCAGGGCACACAAACCTCTCTACCACGGTAAGGTGCTGGTTCTTCAGAGAGGTCTCCTTGTTTATATTAAATAAATATTTTTGATTCTTGTTTTAAAAAGGGATTAAACAAAAACATACATGTTGATAATTGTCATCAAGTATTAATCAATCAATCAATCAATCAATCAATCAATGTTTATTTATATAGCCCAATATCACAAATGTTACATTTGTCTCAGTGGACTTCACAGTTTGTACAGAATATCAGTATGACAAAACTAATACTAATCTCCTTGTAGTTCAATTTTGGCTTTCTTTGTTTTGATGCGTGATTTAAGAGTTTATGGAAATGCCTTTTATGGAAAGAGGTATTAACTACATGTAAAAACACATTATATATCGGTATATACATATATTATGTGTCTGCATCCGTGTCTCAGATGTGTTCAGAGATCCTGAGCTGAACATGCAACTCCTCCCGTCTGTGTTTTGTATTTTCGGCGCTGAGTGAATTATGTGGGAAATGTCGTCCAAGCTGTCAGCTCTTGTTTGTGTTTCCATTTGGGAAGTGAAATCACATAAAGGATTTCCCCCTCCCCGCCGCGCTGTGGGAGGCGACAGGATGATCAGATCAGTCAGCTGACGGAGGGGATTTATGGTGGGGGAGGGGGGGGGGTGGGGGGGAGCGGGCTGGAGGTTGTAAACTTTGGGTCATTAGGAGAAAGGCTTCACAGAGAACCAGCAGCCATGATGAACTCATGTATTAATAAAAAGAAGCCAAATATTCTAAGACGCATAGTAAGAATCACTCATCTACCTATTAACTACAGCGCTAGCAACTAACATGAAGTCGTTTTAAAATTGTGTCAGTTTTAATGTTTTATAACAGCTTCTTTTATTTGCATATTGACCGGTAATGTGCCATTCCATTTGTGTTTTACGACCGCTGTATTCGTCTCACTGTATTGTTTTGTGTTCATCTGTTGTAACTTTGTTCATGCCGCCCTCTTGGCCAGGTCGCTCTTGAAAAAGAGATTTTAATCTCAATGAGACTTTTACCTGGTTAAATAAAGGATATATATAACGTCAGCATGGCACCATGCTCATAATCACAATGTTCACATATATATAGCAGGTTTAAAGGTTAGCACCTTAGTTCAGGGTTGCCAACTTTGGGTACCTGGCTGGAGTGAGATTTTGATATCATGGGTTTAATTAACATATGCACACTAAATGACTGCTATCGTGTCAGCAGCGGGACCTTAGCATATATATAGGATATAGGATATATATACAATATATACAAATACACAACATTGGACACAGACTATAAAGGGCACAAAGTTTCATTCACTAATGAAAGTCAAACACATGTTTGTTTCCACTGTTTTATTGTGTGCCTGTCGCGATAAGCAATTAATTGACTTATCGTACGATAAATAAAAATGAACTCGATAAATTTCCATTTACATGAGGATGTGACTAGCAGTTTGAAAGGATGTACTTGAATTATTATTATATATTATCATTATGTCAGTGGTCTAAAATGGTCATACAACGGTGCCGACAATATTATCGTTTATCGCAATAATCTCCTGGAAAATGCAGGGGGGTCTGGGGGGATTCTCCCCCAGGAGATTTTTTGAAATACTAACGTAAAATACACATTCTGGTACTCTCTTGAGAAGAAAAATAAATAAATCTATTACTACACGACATATTTAAAAAAATGAATGCCATTTTAGTTTTTTGTTACTTTGTTCTGAAAGCTGAACCTGCTGCTCCTCACAGAGAGGAGAGGGAAGAGGCTGTGAATGACTTTACATTGTGGATAAGGGAGGATAGCCCCCATTGTTCTGTGTGTCAAAATGAAAGACAGCCCACACACCTATCAATCATCAAACCGTGGGGTCTTATTTCATTACGTGTTGATTTCTATCAACACGTAATGTTGTATCGACGTATAGAGATGTACTACAGCAACATTATTCTCCGTGGGGACTTCCTGCAACAACACCACGCCGTTATCTTGCTTCTGATTGGCCAGAAGACATTATCAAAGATGTTCTATTGAGAAGACGATCACTACCTGACAAAAGTTTTCAAAACCGTTTCTAGTCTTCGGTATTCTTGTTTTTGGCGTGAGAATAGTTTGGGCAGCGTGAGAGCGTGAGATTGAGAGTGAAAGCGTGTGTCACACGCCAGATGCGTGAGAGTTGGCAACCCTGCCTTAGTTGGGTGTTAGCATGCTAACATTTGCTAATTAGCCGTAAACACAAAGTACAGCTGAGGTCAATTGAATGTCTCGTTCAGCAAGTATTTGATTAATGAAAACAAAACAGTGGACCAGTTAAAAAGATGACCTGATCTTCGTGATGTCGTAGTGAATTTACACTTAGGCCTAGTCCACGTGTTTACAGGTATTTCTGTCAAAATATTGTGAAAAGTCACCGTACATTTATGTGTAAACATGTAAAAACACACATTAGAAATCTTTTATTTGACCATGTTGGCCAGTCACTGGTGTAGTTACACCTCCTAAATGGTGCACACCCATGTGTAGTCAACCCAAACAATGCTCTGTTTCCAGTGACCTAAAACCTCTGTTGGGTGTGAAGAAAAAGGCCTAATCAGCGAAATTTAGAAAAAATGCACGTGTATACTGTATGTGGACTTTCCCTTGGTAACATGGTCCTATTTACCTCCACCTATTAATTACTACAGTACTCCCAATAGGTTGTTTAAATGGGGACATTGAGAGTTGCAGTGGATGCAGCTTTAAACGTGTCTTAAATCTAAGCTTTAGTTTTGGAAAAACATCCCTCTAAATCAACATTTGGATTTGGTTGTAAACAGCTGTGGGCCGTAAACATATGTAAAGCAGCTCAGGGAGTCAAGAGTGATGAAACTCTACGCAACTACCATGTACAATGCTCTGAATTCTCCCCTGTCTTTATGTAACTCTGCTGCATTTCACCTCCTTTCCTATCCCTCGGCCTCAATATATTTGCCTGAAGCTCAGGATGCAAACGGCTCACTGCTCCAGCACATTTGCCTGCAGCAGCCGAGGCCTGGAAAAACACGACACATTGTTCACCAGCCTCTTCCCTCGCACTTCCTGTCCCTCTCTTTCCATCAGCTGACTGGGTAAGTGCGGCCATGTCATGATACCGCGAGGAGCCCAAAGCAGAGTTCAGGCTGTGGCTAAAATTATGTTGACTCACTGCTGGCCAGACATCAACATTATTACACATCAGTCGGGCGTCTCTGCATCATTTGACCTTAACACCAATTGGGCTTGGCAGTGTGGATTAAAGAGGTCATATTATGCTCATTTTCAGGTTCATATTTGTATGTAGTGTCTCTACTGTGGGGTGGGGGGGGTAGGGGTATTTTAGCCTTTGCAGACCATTTCAGTGCACACAAATCATACAAATGTTTATTTTTCCTCTGATTTTGTGAAGAACATAAAAAACAGATTGTTCTTTTGCCCGTTTGTTATTTGTTTTGAATTCAGCAGACCGAGCAAATGCCCGATTTCATCTGACGTGATTTTTTCAATGCAGCAACACAATGAAAACAAATGTGTAAATGTCATTGCTCCACAAAACCAGTTTTTAAATAGCAGACAGATTTTGATTTCACTTCTTTAAAAAAAATAGGAACTAAATAACTGACTAAAGGACTTTAATATTTGTATAACTATAACTCTACGAGCAAACCATATACATGTTGTTATTCAGTAATCCTTAAATCAGACTTAAGCTTAAAATAATAATTTAATAAGTGTGATAAACTCCTCTTTTTAAAACCCTGAGTACAATACAAAGTACAACAACCCTACAATAACATGAATAGAAAGTAAACACACCATATCTATGAATACATTTTACAATAATAGTTGTAATGTCTCTGAAAGGTGAAATATCTCAAGTCACTAAAATACTTTTCAATGGACACAAAACTGGTCCTCAGCATACAGACAGCAGCAGCAGCAGCAGCAGCAGCAGCAGCAGCAGCAGCAGCAGCAGCAGCAGCAGCAGCAGCAGCAGCAGCAGCAGCAGCAGCAGCAGTATGGATGACTGCCTGGTAACAACCGCGGAATTCTGTGATTGGCTGTTGGCCCTGTGACGTCACGGGTGCCTGGCACTGGAATGCATGAGAGGGATTGAGCTGAGCCTGCAGCTAAATAGCTTCAACACTTGTTGCTTTCATTCTGAATGTTTCGCTTTACAACCCGTGATATATTTTTCAACATATGCGTCAAATTCATTATTTTTTACTTGTGCTGTTAGTGGAAATAAAAAATGTAAGTATGGAATATTTTTGTTATATATATTTTGTCTATCAAAATAAAGTGTGTGGTTACAGCACTTGTTGAACTCTCACAGGAGTGTGTGTGCAGGCTGTCAGCTGAACTCTGCTCAGGGTTTGGGGTATTTATAAAAACCTATTTTGCTCCCCTGTGGGCAGAGAGCAGGAGAGGATTGGAAGAGGTCTCACTCTACCTCAAATACCTGAGATCCCATTTTAAACATAACGTTTGGAGCTAGAAAGGGACTTGAAATGTTGTCTTAAATGCCTCAGTTTGACTTTTCAGTGGACATACAGTGGTTACAATGTCTCTTTTTCAGATCTTCCTTTGCTTAATTGTATTAGGTCGGCAAAAACGAATTTGGTTTCGGTAAAATGTTGTAATTCTTGTCAAACCACATACCACTCACATGACCGAGGTCATTTCTTTTTAATTTTCAGCATTTTGGAAACGCATTTAAAAGGTTTTGAAGGTCCTATTTCCCTTTTTATAAATTGTTATTGAATAATTATTATTGCTAAAAGGCCCTGCTTGTACATTTGCAATCAGTATAACTGAATTCAGTGATGAATGGGAAGAACAGTGTTGAAATACTTTTCTTCAAGTAAAAGTCCTGCATTCAAAGTGTTAGGGTAATAAGCAATACAACGTAGTAAGGAGTCATTTTAGAAAAATATATGACATTATTGGATTCATTGGCCAAAAGTGCTTCTTATGCTGCCATAATGATTCCACTTTGTCTACTGTTTCTGCAAAGTAGCTAGATGGTGTCAGACAAAGCTATGTAATACAAATTACAAAATGTGTTTCAAAAATGAGAGAGAATACTCAAGTAAAAAACCTACTTGAGTATACTTAGTTATATTCAACTACTGGTTAGCTACCAGGAAGTGTTGCAATGCCTCTTCTAAATGGCATCAGATATATGCTGACTTTTGCACTTCCCCTGGTTAAGATTATTTTACTTTCTGCACAAAACTACTGCTTGTAAATCTGTATGTGTATTTATTTTGAAACACAAACATTTATTTTAGTATTTTCATACTTTAATTGTTTTTTTCTCCATGTCATTTGTCATTGTCTCTCTAAATGATCATCTTAATTCAGAATCAGAAAACAGAATCGGTTTTATTACCAAGTAGGTTTACACATTTGCTCTGGTGTAAATGTTGCATTCAAAGACACAGAAAGGAGCAACAAATACTACTTTTATAAAAGCAATGTGTGTTTGTGAAACATACTTGACATAAAACCTTATTCAGGACATTTCTGTGTTCAGTTTTGTTTCAGTATAAACCAGCATCAAGTGTGTGAGAAGAGTGATACCTCTTCTCACACACTTTTCTCTCTCTCTCTCTCTCTGTCTGTGTGTAAAGCTCTCCGGATAAAGATAGAGAGAAACGGTGCGCATGCGCCCTCAGGGGTCTTCGAAGAAAAATCCAGTAAATAGAACCTGGAGCCCGAGAGTGTCGGCGCTGACGTCACGGCCCTACATTGAGAGAGCTCGAGCTGAATTGTAAGCACGAGCCTCAGACGGAGGCGCGCCGAGGCGAAGGACACAACTACTGCCATGAAAGTGTGACTGCTGATCTGTAAAGGAGGGAAATAAAACATTTTTTTATTTTTATTTGGTGATTATTTCTTCAAACAGACCGACATTTTGGAGAGTTTTGCATCCGATTTTTACAGCATGTCCTCCGCGGCGGTCGCTGCCTCCAGAAGGCAGTCCTGCTATCTGTGTGATTTACCCCGCATGCCATGGGCCATGATCTGGGATTTTACCGAGGCCGTGTGCCGCGGATGCGTCAACTACGAGGGCGCAGACCGGATTGAGTTTGTGATCGAGACGGCGCGGCAGCTGAAAAGAGCGCACGGTTTCCAGGATGGTAGATCTCCTGGACCGGGGAAGAACCACCACCACCAGCAGCACCACCAACAACAACAACACGAAAAGATGAACCACCAGGCTGCGGGAGGACCAGGAGACCCGGGTTCGCGTCCCCCGCAGCCGCTGGATCGATACCCGCTGTCCGACCGGCCGCCGCGCCTCGGACCGGAGTACCAGGGTGGAGGAAGGCAAGCAAACGGCCTCCCTTTACCGAATGGGTTTCCAAAACCAGACGAGCCTCCAGAGCTGAACCGACAGAGCCCAAACCCGCGCAGGACTAGCACGGTTCCTCCCAACCTGGTGCCTTTGGTGAACGGCGGTATACCGATCATTCATCCGCTGAACGGCCGCCCTCAGATGGGTTTGGCCGGGGTGCTGGCCGCGCCTGGGGAGCAGAAGGAGATGAAACACAGGCCGGATAGTCTGCAGGACATGTCTGACAGCCACAAGGAGTGGATAGGCAAAGGCAAAACAGTGAGGGACCTGATGGCGCTGCACACTTTCGACAGCAGGTTTAAGAAGGACCACGCCGCCATGCAGAGGGTGATGGGATATGAGACCAGTGCCACTTCCTCAAAAACAGGTATAGGAACTATTCCTGGGTTTTCTTTCCTGGATACAGCAGTGGGGAGAGGTGGAAGAAGTACTCAGATACTGTACTTAAGTAGAAGTACCATAGTGTAGGAATACTCTGCTAGTAAAAGTCCTGCAATCAAAATGTTACTCTTGTAAAAATAGAAAAGTATTATCATCAAAATATAGTAAAAGTAAAATAAGTCATTATGCAGATTGGCCCATTTCAGAATAATATAGGCTATATGATATTTTGATTATCATTAATGTATTTATCAAAGCTGGTAAAGGTAAAAGCAGCTAGTTTGAATGACTGCAGGTAGCTTGTGATTTTAATCCAGGTGTAACTAAAGTCTTGAAAGAGTTGATTATATTTCACCTCATTAATTTAAATCTGCATAGTAGCTAAAGGTATTAAATAATGTAGTATTTGGCTATAGTGTGGTAAAAGTAAAAAGTAGCAAAACATTAAAATACTCTGGTAAAGAAAAGTATCTCAAAGTGTTAAGTACAGGACTTGAGTAAATGTACTGAACTACTTTATGCCCCTGCAGCTATAGGACTATTTCTGTGTTTTGTCCTTCTTCCCAGCAGTGGGATATGTTAAATTGGCATGCTCCTTTAAAAACAGGAACCTAATAGCCCTGGTATTATGTGTCAGCACATTGTACGCATGCTGCTGACATGCTGGGTAATGCCACGCTGCTGAAATGGCCTCGTTCACCTCTGTGCACGCGGAGGTTTGGCAAAGAACAGCAGCAACATAAACAAAGCTTTATTCAGTGTGTGTGTGGTGTGTGTGGTGTGTGGTGTGTGTGTGTGTGGAGAGAAATGTCCTGTGTTTCATTATTCACAGAGCAGCATGCTGGAGTGGTTGTGTGTTGTGTTAGATTCAAGATTCAAAGGTTGTATTGTCATATGCACAAAGCTACAGTGTAGAAATGGCAATGAAATTCTTCTGACCTGAGCTCCTTCAACAATGCAACATGTATAATAAAATACGCTGTGTTAACCTCTTCCTCTTCCTCTTCCTCAGACAGGGGGAAGCACCCTCGCAGCATGAAGAGGAAAGCGTCCCCAGAGCCAGACGGTGAAGGCAGCGCCCCCAAAATGAATGGTGGTGACGGCCAGCAGTGGCACCCCTCGCCCTCTGAGATCCTAAAAATGCCCCCAGCCGCCCATCCAGGTTTCTCCTCCGCTCCCCCCTCCACCATCTCCCCTCACTCCCACTCCCGCACCACGCCCCCAGAAGCCGCCACAGCCCAAAATGGCCAGTCCCCGATGGCGGCACTTATCCTCGCCACGGATAACGCGGGAAACACGGGATCACCGAAAGACGGAAACCAGGTTCACTCCACCACCACAGCGGGGGCGCGGCGGAACAGCGGTAGCCCCCTGTCGCCCTCCTCCGCCTCTCAGAGGAGGTTGGCACAGAGGGAGGGGTCAGTGAGCGCCGTCCCCTCCGCTCTGGACCCCATGCAGAGCGCCCCAGACTCTTCTGTGCCACCGGGCAGCGTGCCGCTCTGCTGCACTCTGTGCCACGAGCGGCTCGAGGACACTCACTTCGTCCAGTGCCCGTCGATCGCCTCGCACAAGTTCTGCTTCCCGTGTTCCCGGGAGAGCATCAAGCAGCAGGGCGCCACCGGGGAGGTGTACTGTCCGAGCGGAGAGAGGTGCCCGCTGGTCGGCTCCAACGTGCCCTGGGCCTTCATGCAGGGGGAAATAGCCACCATCTTGGCCGGGGACATAAAAGTAAAAAAGGAGCGGGACCCTTGAAATTGTTTACCAGTTGTTTTTCTGGATTTTTTTTTTTCCCTTTTGTAATCCGACTGCAGGACATACAGTAACACACACACGCCCCGATAATATAAATCATCCAGCAGGCCCCAGAGAGACGGACATGTACATATTGGACACAAGGGAAGTGTTATACTTCGTTAACATGGCTGTATAATTTTTTTTTTCTTTTTCAATACATTGTGTTTCTATATTTTTGAAGATGAAAAGGTATGTACTCTTCATAACAGGCTCTTCCCCCCCCCCCATCACACTTGTTTCTTTTCAGTCGTTGGTGTACTTTAAGTCTGGAGACAGTCCTGTCCAACATAGAATGTGACTAATCTGAGCACTTGGCAAAAAAATAATAATAAAAAAAAAAAACAAAGAAAAAATGCCTCTAGCTGTACATGTATGCACTTGTTTAAGAACATAACTTGCCAAATACAGTTTCAGACCTTGTAATAATACCTCTAGTGTCTCTGTGGTTTTGCTTATTTTCCATAATCAGTGAGCCAGGAGTTGGTTGGAGAGTCATGGTTGTGATTCAGCCATGATGCAATACCTTCCAACAGGAACAAACCGGCTTCCAGGGAAGAGTGGGTGGAAGAAAAGTTGAGGAGGGAGATAGAGGGAGGAGGTGAAGGCCGCGGTAGAAGTGTGTTGCATAAACGTTTCGGTCAGTAAATCACACGTAGGCGGGCCGAGGTCGCTCGTTGCTTCGTGTCCTGCAAGAGCTGAGAGATAACAAGCGGCTAAAAATAGTCTGCCGTGGAAATACTGTTGATGCGTCAAAACGCTTCTGACAATATGTTGCTTCTGGATTGTCTCCTTACGTTGCTGACTAACAATCCCTCTTGGCACAGAATCAACCTGACAGCTCATCAGGCCTTTTTTCATTTTTTTTAAGAACAAATCTTGGCAGCGTCTGTTGTTGACGGATCCCACGCCCTGCTTCCAGTGAAAGCATACAGGAGACGTGAGGTCATGAGTGGCGGGCCGCTGGGACAGTAACGATGGGTTCTTCACTGCTTTTTCCACTTAACTCGCTCTGTCACACTGTCTGGATGACGGAGGTGCCTCTGGGCTCTGTGTTGGGCCCCCGGGGACTCCAGCATCACATCAAAGCTGCTTCATCTGACAAAATAGCTCCTGTCAGAGAGGATTTAGCTTAAATGTTGTTTATTTTGTCTTTCTTTCTTATCCAAATGGCACATATTTGGCTTATTTTCCACGAGTACTCTACATATTGTGGTTCTTTCACTTGTGGATATTCTCTCTCCGTCACATTCGGCTGGTTTTGACAAAATGGCTTCTGTCAGAGAGGATTTGGCTACGTTTATTTTGTCTTATTTTATCCAAACGGTGCATATTTGGCTTATTTCTGAGCTATTATTAAGTGAATATCCTACATAGCGTGATTCTTCACTTGTGGATATTCTCTGCGTCACATTCGTCTGGTTTAGACTTTAAAAATAACTCGAAGGAGAAGCAGTACAGAGGGGCCCCTGCCTCAAAGTAGAGGGAGGATATAAATGCCTTGCTCAGGGGTCACGTGATCCTCGGTGGAATTCCTGAGTCACCGTCTAACCCCCCCCCCCTCCCTTCTTCCTCTCTCTTTCGGTCTCCTCCCCCTCTCTGCTGCAATAACACGCCTTCCACTGTTCAAGGTTGATCACACAGAGCGGATGAATGGGGGTCTGTGTGTGTTTTTGCCGGGGCCCCCGCCGCTTTCAGAAACCATTCAGAGCTGCAGCCAGGAGAAAACTTTAACCCTCTCCTGGCTCTCTGGCTGCTTTCCCTGCACACTCTATCTGAGCTCTGGCAGATTCAGGTTTCAGACCTCGAGCTGACACATCTCATGGTGCATTTAAAGCTGAAAAACTAACTTTTTAATCATTTTTGAAAACTTTAAAGTTGTACAAAGTTAGCTGGAGTAAACTTTTAGTTAGTTTAGTTTATTTGTCAAGGGACCATGTATAAAAATAATATCAATCTCAGAGACAAGATTCTTTGACGCTAACAGTTTTACACTTTAACACTTTCAGGCTAAAATGTCAAATATAGTTTGATTCCAGCCTCTGACGTTTGAGGATTTATCAGTTGTTTTATATTATATACTCAATATCCTTTAGGTGTTGGTTGGTAGAAAAGAAAATAAGCACTTTATAAGAAGAAACATTGGCATTTTCGACCTTAATCTGACGCTTTAGTTGATGACACAATGGCTTAACCACAACGAACACAAACTCAAAATGTTCACAGGCAGATTCAGGTTTCAAATATCCAGCTAACTCATTTGTTGATGCATTTCAAAACGAACTTTTCAATATTTTTTGATGTAAATACTCTAGTTTTAGTGACTCATTAGAGACAGTAACAGTCTTTGCAACACAACTATGTTCTCCATATCTTTTTAGCCTTTTAATATGAACACATTCTAACCATTTTGGCAGATTTCAAGCAAAAATGTTAAATATTGATTGGTTCCAGCTTTTGATTTAAAACACTTTATGAGAGGACACGCTGGCTTTTTCCACCAGAACATGGACACTTTTTCACCTAACAACAAAAACATACTTGAAAATAACCTTTTAAATTTAGAGTTTAAGAAAATATGTCAAACTGCTCAATACATAAAATGGTCAAAACAACCTTTAAACATCAAAAACACACTTTTTTTAGGGCTTTTACGAGTGTTGGTCTCTTGCTGAGCCAGTGAGATTAAATCGGTCTAGGTCAACAGACTATGAGCTCAGCATGCTTTTCATTATGTAACGTGTTTATTTTCAATGGATGAAATTCCTCTTTACTCTCCGTTGTAACGGACTCTCTCTAAATCCAACATAAACTCTCCGGCATCCTGTTCAACACCACATCATCTCAAAGTTAATACCTTTTAATAGCAGTAAAACATGTACTCCTAATCCTTCAGTAAAAGAGAAACTAACTGATAAATAATGGTAGATCCTGCCAAAGTGAAGAATTACATTTCTCCAAACTTTAAAAACTTTACAAATACTTTTATCGCTTTCACTATGTCTGACTTTAGCTGTTTTTATTCGTAACAGGTGGGCAAACCTTAAATGTAAAACAGGTTTCTCCAGTCACAAAGCTACAGCTGTGAGATCAAATACAAACCGTACAACAGTAGAACACAATTCATTTGTGAATGGGGAGTAGAGATCTCTGCATTTTGAGAATAAGGTTAACCTTGTAGCTTGAGGTGAACTTACATGTTTTTTTAACTCAGTTTGTGAATCACCAGGGGCCCTTAGCGGGGTCTGAGATCTCCCACTACAAAGCTCAACATGCCTTAATTTGAGTATTATTGTTCTTTATTGAAAAGGAACGAAGACTCCCCCGACATTTTTCACTTTCACATTCCTTTAAACAAACAACAAAAACTCCCAGATGGGTTTAAAGCGTTGGTCGGTCGGCTGCTCCGTTTGAAGTCTGCCAGCCAATCAGACGGCCAATCTAAACCAGATCCAGACCTCCGCCCCCTCTCCCCCCCCTCTCTCTCTCTCCCTTTAGCCAGTTCATCTTTGGTTTGAGGTCGTCCTCAGATTCCAGCCGAGCCAGCTCATTTCTTTTCATCTGTCAATGAAACTCAACACCCAGAAGGCCCGAAGAGCCAGTGGCCCGAGATTAATGGGTTTGCTCAAATTACGTGGCACAATCGGAGAGAAAAACTCAGGGTTTCTCCCCCCTTCCTGTTCCCCGTTCTCTCTCTCTGTTCTCTCTGTTTGTTCAGCTGTCACTTGCCCAAAGCTCACCTCCTCCTCCTCCTCCTCCTCCTCCTCCTCTTCCCTGACTCTGAAGTGCAGGATGGGGCTGGAGGAAACACGTCTTGAACAGCAAACACATAGCAAGCAGGAACATCAAACCTCAGCTGTTCTCACCTTAGTGAACACTGCCAACAACAACATAAGGAAAACACTGAAAATACCCCGCGATTTCATCACAAGCGGCTGCAGACTCACACTGATATTACAAGGAATTACTCATTTTCAATTTCCCCTGATCAACCCCACTCCCATGGTGGTCGTGTTCCATTTGTTGCACACTTAATAAGGTGGGAAACTCGACCTGGAGTGCTTGTCTTGTTTAGAAAAGTGGAGTTAAACCATTTCACGAGAGGAAAACATTTTCTCATTTATGTCATCATGTCCAAAGAATATACAGGTAATACACTGCTGTTGTGTTGCTGCTGTCAAGTTGCAGTGGAACTATTATATCCTCTTGTGCGGCCATGTTGGGGCAAATACATTAAAGTTGCACTCAGAATGAATAGTGAGCAAAAAAGGTGGCACTTTGGTTTAAATGTTTAAATGAATCTTAATTTGGACAAGAAGTGGAGGCCGGGCATACACAACAGCGACATAGAGGAACATATCAATCAACCAGTGCTCATGGTAAGTTGAACAATACATAAACATTTGAAACGCTATCCATTGGACTCCTTTGTTTACTTCCCTAACATAGTGACATCATTATGGAACACTCACGCTTCTATTGGCTAGCGCTCCAACACATTGTACATGATAGGCTAAGGGGCGGGACATCTATAAGTGGTTGACCAATCACAACAGAGCCGGCCAGCTAACCAATCAGAGCAGACTGGGCTCTGGTTTTTATTATATTCTTGAAGATACATGTACCTATTAGCTATTGTTCCAGTCAAATGTCTTTGTTTTGAGCCTTGTATAGAGTCCATTCAATAGAATACTTTTGACTTTATTTGTGCCTGTAATACTTACATACTTTTACTTTAACTTAAGTAAGGTTTGAAATATAGGACATTTGCTTTTAGGGTAGTATTTTAACATCGTGTTGAGGTCCTCAAACTGCCAGCTTGACGTTTCTCTGCCGTCATGTGGCCGACCATGCTGTTAGACATTAGCAACAAGTGCTCCCACCCCCCCCCCCCCCCCCCACAACACGCTGCTCTCCAATGCTGTGCTTCAGGGTTTAGGGTGGGGTGATATTTACCCTGTGCCCCCGAGTCATTGTGTCCAAACGAGCGGCTCACACGCACCCCGAGCCTCTCTTCATCTGGAGTGTGTCCAAATCCAAACGCTGTTCAAAAGGTCAGCCCGCCCCCGCATGAAAAACGACCCCCAGCTCAGGAACATGCTGCAGTTTCACAATGATCGGCCCCCGCCACGTCAGCACTTTCCCAAATCTGCCCCGGGGCTTTAAAGACCCCACACACACCCTCTGCATACACACACGTACACCAGAGATCCCGTTAGAATATTTTTTCGCCGGTCAACATGTCCGTTAAAGTTTAAATCTTCCGGACAAAATGAGAAAAGTGCCGGACAAAGGTCTTTGTTATTTATTGTGCTTTAAAACAAATTGATATGATTCAATATTAACCTAATTATAGTAGATTAACTACATTATTCAAAAATGTACAGTAATTTATAATAACACGGGAATAATAAACGGAGCGCTCTCCCTCTCCAGACAGCCCGTCAGTATCATGCAGCTAGCGGATCAGTAATGAGTGACCCGACAGTGAAACTAAACGTATCTGTAACTAGTTACGGTAGTTTGAGAGGTCATTAAAATAGCTACGTGTGATATTCTAACCTGAAGTGTGTGTTTGTTCCGCTCACCGATGCATGTGATTATGCAGCGCTGCATGTCGACTCGTCAGCAGCAGCTGATCTTTCTCTCCCGTCAGATTAGACTTCACTCACGTTTATGTCCATATCGATCAGATCCAGCTGGTTCTAGCTAATGATAGGACTACCTGCTTATTAAAAGACACCTAAACAATAAGCGTCGCTATGCAACCGGGTCAAGTATAGCGCAGCATTATGCATTTGTTTACATGCCCACCGGAACCCCGAGGCATTACCAACAGATCAACGCACAATCAACCCATCCAGGACATCTCTTTCTCCACATTAAGTGTTAGACATTAGAATGGACTATTCTTGTCTGTCACATAAATGGCGCAAGTTGCGCAACTGATGTGGTATTGGCTAAACGGAAATTATTTTGAACGGACACTTTGACCGGAGAGATTTAGATTTGCCGGTCTTCAGCATATTTTACCGGTCGTAGTCCGGTAATTACCGGCTAACGGGAACTCTAACGTACACCCTCCCTCCCTCCCTCCCACACACACACACACACACACACACACACACACACACACACACACACACACACACACACACACACACACACACACACACACACACACACACACACACACACACACACACACACACACACACACACACACACACACACACACACACACCCTCTGCATACACACGTACACACACCCTCTGCATACACACACACGTCCACACGCCCTCCCTCACACACACAGACCCAGTGTGTGCAGTGTCAATACAGATGACTGTACTGATAGATTTGTCCTTCTACTCGGATTGTATATGCTTTCCAATACCAACATTTCCCTTAAACATATACAGTAGATTTAGTAGACCAAGAAACAGTGTATACATAAGTACTCAGATATTTTACATTAAGTAAAACAATACCAAATACAGAAACACTGTTACAAGACAAAGTAATGCATACAAAATATGACTTACACAAAAATACAAATATATTGGCATTTCAAAAGAATATTTCTTATAGTAAAGAACAATATTTATTATTGGAATAATGTTTATATCCCTTTAATGTTGCAGCTGGTGAAGGTGGGTTACTTGGATTTACCTTTTATTCTGCAGGGAGACTTAACCTTTAACAATATCGTGTTTTATTTATTGAAAATATTTCAAATGAATAATCCAAATCTGATAATAGTGGAGTAAAGGACACCATCCCTCTCTAAATGCTAGTAAAGTTAAAGTATAAAATAACATAACAAGTGAAAATACCTTAAAGAAAATACTTAATACACATCCTGATACAATCGATAAAAGCTTTAGATAAGTGAACATATTTATTATGAAAGTTAAGGCACAGAGGAAAGGAGGAAATGAGACTCTAAACCATAACGTCTTTATAGAGTGAAGGTCAACGGATGTAGGAGGTTGGTTGCTAAACACTGAATGATTGATTCAGATAAGATGTCTCATAAAACATAAATCCTTTCATAAAGTCTGCAGGACGGCAACTCCTTTGAAACGTTATGACTTCTACAGTATATCCTTTGTTTATAGTTCCTTTAGTTGAAGTAGTCTAACTTATTCTGCATATTTGTATATTGTGTGCTCTATATATAAATATATATTGTTCTATCTTTCAATATGGATACACAACCTTCAATTCCTGTGCAATGTGTTTTACACGCTGCTGTAACAAAAAAAGGTACATCCAATCTAATCTTGTCTAGAACAGTGTCCATATTAACAGATGAACCCTAAATCAGTCTGACAGGCGATCCTGCTCTGACTGAAGCAGGAACAAGGAAGGAGATGAAGGAGGAGGGGAACATGTGAAAGGTGTGTTGGGTGTTTGAGGTGTCGGTGTGTGGGGTTTTGGAGGGACGACGGAGGGTCAAAGCCAGCAGCTGCACTCTCTATAATTAGCCGTCGAGGCGAGCAGAGGCTCCTGGGCCATTAATCAGAGAAGTCCCAGCAGCGAGCACCAAGAAAGGAACGCTGTGCTGTGTTGACTCTTTATCTGGAAAAGAGGTTTACGGAGCGCAGGCCCAAATATAGCTGCCAAGGGCCTGTTGCCTGGATATCCCTGCTGGAAGGTAAACAGAGGGGGACGCTGGATCTGCCACGTCAATGAGCTGGCAGGAAGTAAAGGCCACAGAGAGAGAGAGAGAGGGGAGGGAGAGACGGGAGGGAGGGCGATCCCTTTTATCCAGGCTGATAACCTGAGAGCAGGATGTTTGCCGGCTGGAGAGTTAGCTTTACAGGAGAGCTGAGGCAGAGTCAGAATCAGAAACAGGTTAATCACCAGGTAGGTTGACTCGTTAACCTACCCGTCTTACCAAGTAAAACAGGGGGTAGGGGAATAGTGGTGGTCTAATGGATAGTGAGGTGAGGTGGGCTGATGATCGGAAGGTTGTGAGTTCAAATTCCGCCTGGAACACCCTTGAGTAAGGCACTTAGCCCTCAGTTACTCCAAGGAGAATGTCCCTGTAATTGGTCATTGTAAGTCGCTTTGGATAAAAGCGTCAGCTAAATGAAATGTAATGTAAAAAAGGACATTAGTGTATAAAACAAGTTCCCCAATCAATCAACACCACCAAAGAAAGAAGATATTTTTCTATAAATAGTCAAAGTTTGTGTCTAAATGAGAAGGAAAGGTGGGAATTCAACCTGCTGTTAACCTTCTGTTTTCTGTTATCGTTGCCTGTCCTTAAACAAGTAGTTCATATTCTTACTATTGCGATTGAACGTCCTTCAATGTTAAGCCCCGAGCCTGTTTTTCAGGTCTCAGGCTCGAAAATGACATTCCCAGAACAAATGACCATATCTTCCCTTCTAAAAGGATTACATTAATAATCTTTTTTCTCAAAGCATGGTTACATCTGTGAGTTGGATGTAGAAGTGTCAGAATCAATATAGATGTTTTTATTTTAAAGTAAATTCAGATTGAATACAGTAAAAAAATGTAAATTATAGTGTCCGTCCAAAAAATAAAAATGACTTATAGTGAAAACCACCCTTGAATGATGGGATGGTAGACTAAAAGCTTTAGGAATCCAAACTACAACATATACTAAGTACCCTGAATCAAGATTGATGCAAAACAAGTGATATTTGACCTTTTTAGACAGATTTAGCAAAAAGAAACCACTTCTGGGGCCATTTGGGTGGATTTGACCTATCTCTGGCCCCCCTTGCTCGATTTTGCTGATTGACATCTCTTTCAAACCGTCAGAGCCAATGGAATCGAGGGGAACTCCCACATACTCCTTATTTGGTAATATGTGTGTGTGTGTGTGTGTGTGTGTGTGTGTGTGTGTGTGTGTGTGTGTGTGTGTGTGTGTGTGTGTGTGTGTGTGTGTGTGAGACTGCTGCATAGCCAAGACCGGAAGCTGCGATAACTCTGGTGGCTACCATTAGCAGCTAACTTTACTCTCCGATTTTTACACCTGAAAATGGAATTATGTAATAAATAATATTATTATTTGAATAATTAATAAAGTATTTAAAACCCAAACCATCGTATTTGCCAAAATCTAAAAAAGTAGTTATATCCCTGAACCTGATCGTATTAAACCATGGTGGATAACAGATTAGAAAACGGTACACACATGTAAAGGTGAGTTGCAATGGTTTGGTTTGACCTGGTTTGTTGTTGTGGTGGTGAAATAAACAATATGTTGACGTTGGGAGAACTTGTTGGTAGACCATGGACGCTTACTCACATCTAATTGAAGGCCAAAGCTCATTTTAAAGGAAGGTGTCTGATGTGTTCTGACTACTACTCTGTTTGGTGTTTCCTTTACACACTTTGATTAAAGAGCTTTTACAAAGACGAAACCTGAGTGTGTCATTCATCCGGTCTGCGTAGTTTAACTTTTTGGCAAAGGGTTTTATTCTTCCTCTTCCCTTAAGCCTCGTTGTTTCATCTGCTTCTTGGCAAACATCTCAGAGGTCTGCTCTTTAAAGAGGGGCTCCCATCCTTCCGGCTTCTCTGTTCAGCCTCAGCTTTGAGCGTTAGCTTATAAATACAGTGTGGTTTGAGCAGGGCGGGGCTCTCAGCCGCGTTGGGGGGCCCGGATCGTCTTCTTCAGATCTGCTTTGTAATTAAATATCCCCCGCAGCAGCAGAAAGGCTTAAAGAAGGAAAGAGCTGCTTCCCTGCCAAATGCCTTCTGGTAAATGTGTAACAGCTGCTCAGCACTTTCAACCCGGATTGCTCAATATTTGGGTTGTTTCCCAAATCAAAGCCCTATACCTTTGAACCCTCCTCTCCCCCTCGCCCTCCTGCAGGACGCTGCTATATTTGATGTGTGTGTGCTGACGTCAGCTCGTCTAATCTTATCTTCACCTTCACGAGGGAAAGATCCAATCAATGTATGTCATTTGTTCACAGTGTTTTCCTGAGGCACTTTACACCCTGTCTACACTTTAAACATGATACTTTAAGTGAGAATAGATTACAGATGGAAAAAACCAAGGAGAATCATTTAAAATAAAATCCTACGTTCTGCATAATTTGAAGGAAAAAACGTGTAACTCTTTTGAGACTTCAGCCATCAAGATCAAATAAATGAAAATGTACTTGACCCAGAAAAGAAACACTTGGTGAGAGGCTAGACAGCAGCTTCTTGGAGCCTTGCAGCCTTTTCCATTGTCTCTTTATAAATTCCACCCTGTTATATATCAGCGACTTGTAGCATTTGAAGCCCTGAAGGGTATCCAACTCTTTCACACAGACCTGAAACCTGAAACTTGACAATGTCATGCCACGCTCAGCCATTCAGGGTGACATTTATTGACTTTGGTCTGGCAGTTCCATCCTTCGAAGTCAAAGTTGGAACGACCGTGCAATGTTGTGCGTACAGAGCTCCAGAAGTGACCTCGGACCTCCCCACATCTCAAGCAATCACCATGTGAGGAATGGGATGTGTCATGAAAGCTTTAGCGTAAGTTCAATAAGGAAGACCTAACAATGAGTCACTCACTCTATTGCTCTCTCCCCCCTCGTTAAATGCGTGGGCGTCACCCCTCAGCAGCCAATTGCTGCACATGTTAAATTCCTTAAATGCCTGCTCTTCCTCCCTGTCAGTTGTCATTTCAGGTGACCACACGCAACCCTCCTCCACCCCTATCGCCTCCCATCTCCTCCGGGACAAAGCTAAACCTTCCTCCTTCAGACCGGTCCCACCTACTTATCACCACCACCAGTGTCTAGATCCCGGGGCTTTCATCGGAGCGGTTCTTTCCCTCCTGAACGATTATCCTGCAAACCGGGTCCTAATCGCCAAACACCATTCCATTCTCCTGTTGTATTATCATGGCAATCATTTCATATGACGTGTAACAATAAATATGTATTCCATACATCACGTCTCTCCGGTTTGTCATGGCAGAACTGTATTTTGGTACCAACTTCTTCCCTGGAAACCCAACATACCACATTATGAGAGCTGTTTGCCATCTGCTTGGTGAACCTGCTTAAGGTTGGATTAAGAATATTTTAAGTATTTCTCCAGGGAGCAGGGCTCACACAGTCCAGGATGGAGAATAAAGACATCATTAGGATGCAAAAAGACAGCCGGTTTTGACACGGTTGGAAATGTGGATGAAGCAGTAAAGTGTGACACAGTTGAGTATAAGGACAAGATGGCATGCATACGACTCCTATGCTTGATCTGGATGCTGAGTCGTTCTTCCTACATTACAGATCAACCTGAGACATATCTAGATTATAATTGATTTTATGATTGGG
Organism: Harpagifer antarcticus; assembly: GCA_902827135.1. Classification (NCBI taxonomy): domain Eukaryota; kingdom Metazoa; phylum Chordata; class Actinopteri; order Perciformes; family Harpagiferidae; genus Harpagifer; species Harpagifer antarcticus. Next base: position 473,627 of record CADEHL010001200.1, on the reverse strand, counting down.
ATCATATTCGGTTTTTGACTCATGGATCTTAAAACATTTTCAGTTAAAGATCTGCCCGCGTGCTTTGGGTTGGATTTAGCTGCCGTGAGAAATGCCTCCTGTATCGACAGTCAAGCTCACACACTTTTGGCAATGTACGTTTTTAATACTCATATTTTTATTAACATGTTAAACTGTATAGAAGAGGTTGTTTCCTTGTACCATGGAACGTGTTCCTGCAGCTTGTTTTCAGTGACTTTATCCTCTGTGAAATAAACACACTTCTTATCTTGGAACTCCTACCACTGCCATGTGGCAATATCTGCCTACTGAGAATTGAGTGTTTATTGTGCGTGTGTCTGTGTGTGTGTGTTTACAGGGCTGTTTCTGAGACAAAGTCCAGAGTGAATGTGCATGCAGGGTTGGGTTTGGTTCGCTGAACAACAGCAACCACGTGGTCTGCTGCTCTTCACAAACAATTTAGCTCTGTGTCGGCCTGCGTAACGCTGCGTAAAGCACATCTCGCTAAATGTCAAACTGTTTATAGCATGTGATATACATGACCGTATGTCTGACGCAGGCCCGCATGAATGAAGGCCTTTTACAAACGTCCCAGAACGCTTCCCTGTGGAGCGCCAACGCATTGCACAAAACAAGCCGGATTTATAACTGGATGCCAAAAAAACCTAGAAATGTCTGACCCCCAGAGAGGAGGAAGCACCGGATTAGCGCCCAGATGCGGAGGCGTGTGGAGAGATTCTCCATCTTACTGGCAGTCAGCTGATAGCAGGCGGATAAATGGAGGCAGTGTAGAGGCAGAGGAAATCAGGCCACTGCTGCTCCGAAACAAGGACACATTTTCTGCTCCAAAGAGGGGAGGGTAAACAACTGGAAAACAGGATTTATAGTCATGATGTTTCCAGACTGCTGTTCTTCCTCTGAGTGCTCCAGCAGTTTGTCACCTCGCTGACATTAAAGTCCACACACCCAGAGGGACCTTTAGAGGACTCTGCAGCCGGCAGGAGGAAAACACCTTCACTTTTAATAGGCTCACCTTGTTCTTTTTTTGTTGCATACCTTTAACAAGAGCACATCAACATATCTTTGTGCCCAGTTTCCGACAGCACAAATCAGCAGGACATACGTCAGTGTTAGCAGCAACTGTTACAACATGTGGTTTAGTAGTGCAGGGGAAAGTGACAGATTTGTGGGGGCTTCATAGGAAGAACTGAGTCAAACTATGATTTAGTGCATTAACAGGCACTACTAACTTGCTTTTTTAATATTTTTTATATGTCTGCTGTATTTTATCTGGCATAATTGAACTTTCTGGGCATTTCATGTGAAAAACATCAGTCTCAGCAGCACGGTGTAACCACCAACAAAGCTACAGCTCAAGGATAAATAGTAGTATTTGATCAGCTGCACGTACAGACAATAAAGGTATTGTTTGTTATCTCTTTTTGAGGTTAATTTAGAAGTCTGTAATGATTTGGTAACGGAGATGAGAGCATTGCTCGGTAGCTAGCTAGCTAATAGCGTCACTTCTGTGAAGGGCACAGCAGTGCCATTTGAGACAACGCTACACGGTCAAAATCGACACTTTGCAAATGTTTTCACAGCGTACAACATGGCACTGGATGCAGAGCAGAGATCCTGTCACGATCTGTCTGGATTGTATTTTGTCTTGTCTTTTTCTGTCTTTTGTTTCATGTTTTATTTTGAAAGGTCTTCACCTCCTGTCTTGCCTGTTTCTGTCTGCGTTGTGTCTTGTTTAAATCTGTCTGTGGTTCCCTGTCGTTAGTATCCCTGGTGTGTCTTATTACCTGATTGTGTTCACCTGGTGCCCCTGTGTTTTCTCCTCCCGCCTCACCTGTGTCTTGTTTGTGTGATTAGTCTTGTGTGTATTTTAGTTCTGGTTTTTCTGTCTGTCTTTGTCGGTTCGTCTTGTGTCATGACTAGTTCGTCGGTGAGTGGTCGGTTTTGTCTTTGTTAGTATAGCCTAGCCTTGAAATAAAGGAATTTTCACTTTAATCTGCATTTGGGTCCGACCTGCTTCACACACCGTAACAGATCCATCTTCATCAAAGATGGATCCGCTGGAGGATTAAAGAAGGTTCTTTTTCTTCTGCATGATTAATGTATGTCTTCCGCCGCCACACCCCACTGGTGTGTATTTTTAGACACCCATGTCATGGAGTGCCATCCTTTGTTGGCCAGGATTCACATGATGTATGAAATCATCTCAAAACCCTCCTTCCTCCACCCCCTCACACACTCTCTCATTCCCTTTCTTCCCTGGGCTCTGATATCACCATGAACTGGGGCACAGAAAGACCATTTTTTCCCGGAGAAAAAAAAACGGTATAACACTTCCTAAGCTGCCTCAGAGTGTTCTCTTTATTTCTCAAATCCCCAAACTGGATTGAGAGAGAGAGTCGCTGAGTGACAACAGATATTTGAACAAAGTGACTCTGATTCTGTCCCAGCGGTAACGAGGATCACCTGAGAGCGAGGCTGAGGAGTGAAGGAGGTGACAATCTGTTCCCAGAGGATGCAACTTTATTGATTTCATTCTGCGGGATCCAAGAAGTGAAGATGAATGTGTCTCTGTGACACGCTGACACACAACTGACACACAACTGACATACAACTGACACACAAAGGCTCATGGGAGGTTTAGTTGGTTAACATAAAAATACACTTTGTTTAGTCTTTTTAAGTGTTCAAATGTTGCTGACCATTAGATTTATTTTGAACAGAAAATATGTTTGTGAAAACAAGAACAATTTTTAAAGACAACAAAAACAGTGATGAAGCTAGCTGGTAGCTGTACAGAATAATCACTGTATAACATCTACACGTACAGTATCAATATGGCTGAGAACAAGTCTCCCTTGGCACTGTGACTTACACACTAGCTTATGGAAAGTTATTGTTATTGTTATGTTATTTAATTATGTGAAAAATACCAACAGAGTTTGTTACACTCACACCTGTCCCTGCAAAACAAGTGCAGGTAGGAACCAAAATCCCTCTAGTGGACATCAAATAGGAAATTCAATCTTTAAAAAATGATCTTGTAGGCTATGTTTAAAGAAAACGTTTCTGCGTGGTTCATCACTTGCACATAACAGTCATTTGATCGAATTCTTTACATGAAAGTTTTGTTCAATGCATATTTAACTTTGTAAATTGGCGGTTACATGCTGCAGACCTGACGGAGAAAAGGCTGGTGATAATACAGCAGCTGACCTTTAACCCTGTAACGTCTACTAGCACCTCACTGGTTCATCTGTGTGTGTGTGTGTGTGTGTGTGTGTGTGTGTGTGTGTGTGTGTGTGTGTGTGTGTGTGTGTGTGTGTGTGTGTGTGTGTGTGTGTGTGTGTGTGTGTGTGTGTGGATGAGTAACTCACACTTTCAAAGCCTTGTATGAGTGTGTTACATAAGCCTCATTGTGTAAAATGAATGGATGTATACGAATATCTGGATACAGCGTTGCGGCCCAGTTCACTCCTATGATAATTACTCAGTGGCGCATTAAACAAAAATGGTCTGAATCTCGAGAACAAGAATACACAGAACTTCCACATCGTTTGGGCCCTTTAATGTTCCTGAAGCCCCGCCTCCAATCTGCTCCGTCATGTCCGGTTTTGGATCTGTCAAATAAAGTGAAAATAAATTATTTCAGCGGATCTTACAACTTAAAGAACATAATGATATAAACAAGTGCTGTTCATAGTGGTACACAAAGAAATGTGTACGCTGATTTACAGGATTCTCTTTTACAATGTAAGTCAATGGAAAAAAGTATTTTGGGGCCCAATGGCGTCACACGTCTGTCACGGAAATTGTAGCGCCACCGTTCGTCCTCTACGCAAATGTACTTCAAGTCCTCATCCTGGGGACGTGTGCTGAAGATAAGGCGTCACATGTCTATCACTTCAACTGTAGTACCACCGTTCGGCCACTACGCACATTTGCTTCAAAGCCCTTCCTGGACACTTAGTAAAAATGTGCTGAAGATGAGGCATCACAGGTGGTGTCTGTTGAGGGATGAAACTGAAACTCAGTGTCAAGCTGCGTAAAAACCTCCCTTTTCTCTCGTGTCGTGTTTCTCTCCTGACTCGTCAGAGGCGGAAGTGCAGACATGTGTTTCTAATCCCGGCCGCAGGTCAGAGCCAATCAGCCGGCTCTGATCATTTCAAAGGCTCTGACACAGTAAACACACGCACAGCGAGATGAAGAGTGTTTACCCTGCAGCTTGTTTCACTTGGTGTCTCCTCAGTGGGGAGGTGGAGCTGCGTCGTGTCACTCAGACTTCAAAGAGCAGCGGCTGCTCAGTTTCCTGAGCTGGACCGTCAGATCGGCTGCTGGGCTGGCGGCCTTTGACCCCGTACTTCCTGCCCACACTATATCAGAGATGAATTCTGATTGAAGATGTGAAACTCTGTTATTTTATGTTTAATGACTTGCGATGCAAAGGTGTCATCTTTTCGCTGAATTCAACTACGGGCGCTTAGGATTTTGGAAAATTGAGGATGAGAAACTTTTAGCCGTACACCCTTAGCATCATGTGTTGAAGTTAGCATAACAAATTCAAGTGAGTCTGTCACTCTATAGTGAATAAAACAGTGACTTTGATGACACGTCTCTAGTTTCTAGTCATCTAGGAGAGAAAGTTGTGTATAAGAAGAGGAGGTGTGTCTGCGCTAGCCCAATGTTCCTAAGGGAATTTGCATATGAGCACATCCAACATGCTAACACACGTTCCATTGTGTCACCTATATGCTGATAGACAAGATTAAAGAGCGACACAAGTCCGACTTTAGCTTAGCAATGGTGACACAGCCATGGGACAAGGATGTAGTTATTTTAAAGATGTACGTTACTATACTATAATCCAATGGGAATGCTTTCTGTCGAGGGAGCCATTGCAATGCTAACATGTGGGTCGGCCAATAAGAACACGTCATCACTATCATGACAGATTTCTGATTCAACTTTGACCTTTTGCACTTGTGACCATAACTACAACAAGTTGTGAAATATGTGTTTCTACTACCCCCTATCCCCTCACTATTCTAGTGTGTTGTTGTCAACATTAAAGCCAGAGGGTGAGCATACGCAGCTGCTCATAAAGCATGGCGTGGTCTGGAGCTCCTGCTGTTAACAAACCGCCGCCTCCGAACAAAACTTCCACTGAATTCTCTGCACAGATCAAAGGCTCTTTCCTGTGTTCTGCTACTGCAGGCTGTGAAACATGACTTTATTTCTCCTCCCACACTCCATCCATGCATACCAATCTGACAGCTCTCACTATTAACCACTGTGTGTGTGTGTGTGTGTGTGTGTGTGTGTGTATAGCCTCTGGCTGCATCTGTATATATCTTCTAGTTCATCGCTCGGAGCGGTGTGTTTTTAAACTTTGGTTGCTCTTCCCGTCTTGTGTTGTGTAAGAGCTGAAGCCCACACATCCGGAGTGAGAGCCCAGAAAATGAGCCTCGTGAAGACACAAAAAGGGAGAGGAAGGAAGGACGACTTTTATCAGACTTAAAAGGAGTAATCGACACAACTCATTTTTGCTTAATTTGATATGCATTAGTTTCTTCCACCGTAGGCTGACTTTTAATACCAGCTCACCTTTGCTAACACTCAACTCCAAAGCAAAATATCTCTAATTCTACGACACAGATTACTTATAAATAATTTGTAGATACTTATAATCTCTCTGCTGTTTCCCATCTGTCAGGGTGAGCGAAGCAGGCAGGAGCCGATACAGGGTTTAACTGAAAGTATCTTTATTTCAAGGCTAAAGTATTTCACATCTCTCTCCCTAGTGAACACATTCAACATTGACACGGATCTCACACCAACTGAAAGACGAGCAGAACTTAAATACCAGCAAAGTGATCAAGGCACAGGTGGGGAGGGAGGAAAACCACAGGGGCACCAGGTGAACACAATCAAGCAATCAGGAGGAAAACACAGAGACAGGAAGTAACAGCAGACATAACTAGGGGGTGCACACCTTTCAGAATAAAACACAGACAGATCGTGACGCCAGCTGCATAAGGTATATTCACTTGTATATCTTCCATGTTTCTTTTTCTAGTTGCTTTTACATCTTGTATACTTTCCAATTGGCTAGTCATCTGCCTGTGTTGTTCTGTTGAGGCAGGGATACTTGGGTATGATTTAGAAATTAAAGTTGGAACAAAAATATGGCAAGATGTGGTGTATTATGTTGCAACGCCTTGTGAAATTATTTTACGATAACATCTTGCCAAAACATTGCTATTTTCTTGGCAGACATCATAAATCTATTGCAATCATAAACCAGATTAACAAGAACATGTAGGTGTTGTGAATCTGGGAGAAAGATCATAAAGCAACAGCAGCAAGCAGCCTCTCACGAAATGTATATTTATTTTAATAAGCAACTTAAATGTATGTAATTTATTTCAGAAACACTTTTTGTTATATTCCATGGAATGCTCTTAACGTCCCGATAGCAATGAATACATTAAATGCTTTGACAATAAATACATAAAAAAATATCATCTGTGGAAGCCGTGGCGCTGTAAAAAGCACGACCAATCATCTGAGCCGGCTAAAGTAACTGGATGGCCTACCTGCCTGTCAGCCTTCCATCTGGGCACAAACTTACCTCGTGCCCTCATTGGTCATGTGTGCGTTCGTGTGTGTTGGAGGAGGGGCTCTGTAAGGAAGGGGCAGATTTTTTCCGGTTGTGTATTTTCAAATTCTAGCGCACTCCAGCTGGTTTCTCAAAATGACCTACCCCACCTTTTAATCAAAGAATATCTGCTGTTTTTGCGATAATGTTATTAAAATAAAGCTTTAATACTTAGCTTCATTGTTTTGTCCCTTCTTTTGTTCTTTAAAACAATGAAATCAAATCGCAGCGTTACCAGATGTACGATAATTTGGCCTTTATGCGATTAATGATGCCATTATTTAAGATAGTTTGATCATTTTGTAAAGCTTTATATCAGTAGCTTTTGTTAGCCTGCGGTGTCTCATTTAATTCATTTCTAGAGAACGTATTGATCCTACGTCTGTGTTTACGCATCTCTTGTAATGTGACGTTTTCCAGCCATCCATGCTAGGCGTGAGCTACGATATTGATGAACATGAAGCGCCTGTCTGGCTCTCAATCTCTCGCCAATTCTGCTGCTCATTTAGGAAAGTTTGCACAAGAGATAGCTAAAAAGATGTAGGTAGATATGTCGGTGTTTCATTTGAATACACGTTTGGTAAAATGAAGGTTATTTGTATCTGATGGTTACGTCTCCGGTTTGTTACTTTATCTCCAAATACCGTCATAGTACAGCTCCTGGTCTGATAGCTTAGCATTTCCCACCAATGAGCTGTGAGTGTTTCTTGTGCTGTGAACTCTGCCGCCTCCACCTGACCTTTCCTTCACTCACTCATCTCACTCACTCACTCACTCACTCACTCGTCCTCCCACAGGCGGAGCAGGACTTCCACCACGACACCACGACAGCTTCACATGCTCTCATCTTTTTCCCAAGACCCAACCCTACTCTAATAACAGCCTGAGCGTGGTAGCTGAAATCCCCACAGGAGCAGAGATTTCTCTCCCTCTGTCATTGTTAGCTGTGAACATCTGGTTCCCAGCCATGATTTGTGGAGGAGCGTCTCCCTCCCCCTGCTCTTCCTCCTCCTCTTCCTCCCCTTCCTCTTCTTCGTGGTCGGGGTTGGGATCGGGTTTTGTGGGAAGGGGAGAAAAAACTCTTCGGTGTCAGTCACAGCCTCATGGAAAGTTATCCAGCAGGCAGGATATGTTTAGATGGCGGTTGAGGAAAGGGAGGAGGGGGAAAGCATACTTGTGAAGGGGGGATGTTTGAGTCTGGGAACTTTGCCAAGAAGGAGAAGAGAGAGCAGGAGGGAGGATGAGGAGGCGGGATAACATAACATCTTATTTTAGAATGATATCTCCTATTTAAGATATATCATTTGGCCAAGCAACCGTTGCATTGGGTTTCATTTTGGAATAAAGGTTGAATGTATTTTTAGTCAAACTGGTAAAAGAAAAACAAGCCTTACTATTGTGATTTACTCTTCTTCTGCTGCTGTGCTGTCTTTGTGATTTTCTTTATATTATTTATTTATTTCTGGATTATATTTTTTAATTAAGTAGATAATTTGTGTATATATAATTTAAAGTTATTAATATTTTTGTTTTTCAATTTGTCACTGCTTAAGCTTGTATAGTATAATAATTTAATTATTATAATAATTTGTTTGAATTATTGTTTTACACATTCGAAATAAATTAAATCAAATCAAATGTATTTTTGGGATTTATTTGCTTAATTTTCTTTACCTAATTTATATATTTATTATGTTATTGCATCTGTGGAGAATGTGTTCTGTGTTTGGGATAAGTGGGACATATTGGTATCATGCTCCTTCTTAATTGTGTTACCCTGTGAACATTCAATAAATATATTACAAAAAAAAGATTCACTTACTTTTAATATGATATCAACAGTAGATCATAAAGGCCCTTTATCCCCCCAGCCGTGATGCAACTCAGACGACGCGCTATATTCTCATCTTCAAATGTCTAATTTAGATCTCAAACGTTACGCCTGTACAGGTTTTCTACCACATCTTACACATGTGTATTGCAGTGACCAGACCTGTCACACACACACACACACACACACACACACACACACACACACACACACACACACACACACACACACACACACACACACACACACACACACACACACACACACACACACACACACACACACACACACACACACACCACACACACACACACACACACACACCATGTATACATCACTTCAGGGGACATTACATTGACTTACATGCATTTCCTGGAGACTTATCCTAACCATAACCATAACCAACACATGCCTAACCCTAACTATTAACCTTACCCTAACCCTAACCAAGTCTTCACCCTAAACTTAATTATTCCCCTCATGGGGACCTCCAATTTGTCCCCATAAGGGAGGCGAGTCCCCACACGTGACTGTGTAAACAGATTTAGGTCCCCACAAGTATAGTAATGCTAGGCCACACACGCACACGCACACGCACACGCACACGCACACGCACACACACACACTGAAGTCGCAGGCCCCTCCAACAATGCAACATATATATAGGACACAGAACAGCGGTGGATTGTTGACAGCAGTTTACATTTTAACCAAAACGTCTTCTTTCTTGTGTTTATTTTTACTTCATTTGCAATCCAATCTTCCTGCTGTATTCCTTAAAATTCACTTTTTGATTGACAGATGATGAGCTGTGTTGTCATGGGTTGTCACTGAATATGTATTTGTTTTACCTTTGCAATGGAGGTTATGTGTTTGTTTGTCAGCAGAAATATGTAAAAACAACATACTTTTTACAAAGCCAAATCCTTTTACTAACATTGCGAGATGCTGCAAGAGTGCATGGCCTTAAGTGAAAAGCTGTTTTGAATAAGAAATAAAGGAGTTGAACAAAACATACTCAATATGCAGAAACAGTAACTATACGTGTTGCTGCACAATGAATGATTGAGACTTTGACTTCTGATTATTGTCTGCTTGCAGCACGTTTCTGTTGATGTTCATAGAAATACATTAAATAGATCAAGTTTGCCTGAAATTAAGCATTAAGTCCACAAACACCCGATGATGATCATATGTTTGCTTTCCTGTGTTTGCTCAGCCTGGGCATCAGAGTTGGGAAGTAGTGGAGTACAAACACTTCGTCACTGTACTTAAGTATATTTCTTCTGGTATCAGTGCTCCACTACAACTTTTTTACCTGTACTTTCTACTTCTTACATGTTGAACTCAAATACCTGTACTTTCTACTTCTTACATGTTGAACCCAAATACCTGTACTTTCTACTTCTTACATGTTGAACTCAAATACCCGTACTTTCTACTTCTTACATGTTGAACACAAATACCTGTACTTTCTACTTCTTACATGTTGAACACAAATACCTGTACTTTCTACTTCTTACATGTTGAACTCAAATACCTGTACTTTCTACTTCTTACATGTTGAACTCAAATACCTGTACTTTCTACTTCTTACATGTTGAACCCAAATACCTGTACTTTCTACTTCTTACATGTTGAACTCAAATACCTGTACTTTCTACTTCTTACATGTTGAACTCAAATACCTGTACTTTCTACTTCTTACATGTTGAACTCAAATACCTGTACTTTCTACTTCTTACATGTTGAACCCAATACCTGTACTTTCTACTTCTTACATGTTGAACCCAAATACCTGTACTTTCTACTTCTTACATGTTGAACCCAAATACCTGTACTTTCTACTTCTTACATGTTGACACAAATACCTGTACTTTCTACTTCTTACATGTTGAACTCAAATACCTGTACTTTCTACTTCTTACATGTTGAACCCAAATACCTGTACTTTCTACTTCTTACATGTTGAACCCAAATACCTGTACTTTCTACTTCTTACATGTTGAACACAAATACCTGTACTTTCTACTTCTTTCATGTTGAACTCAAATACCTGTACTTTCTACTTCTCACATGTTGAACACAAATACCTGTACTTTCTTCTTCTCTCATTTCCCAAACAGCTGGTTCCTTTAGTCTGAATGTGTGTTTGATGCGTGATCATTATTCTTTAGAGTCATTGCGTGCCTATTGATTTGAACACGATCCGTGTATCCATCACTTCCTGGTCTTCTCTAAAGAAGAGGGACCAATGGAAACGTTGTCATGTTGCCGTTGTTCAGCATGGAAACATTCATTAGCTAACAATTACATTATTGTTCTATTAATATAAAGGGAGGTCAGGTACTCTTTAAAACAGCTGCTAGTTATGGGTACTTTTTACTGAAGTACATTTCAAAGCCTCTTTACTTTTACTTGAGTAAAGAAGTTTAGTTAGTACTTCTACTTTAACCAGAGTATTTTTAAATACGAGTATCTGTACTTCTACTTGAGTAAAGAATGTGTTACTTTTGCCATCTCTGCTGGGCATGCAGACTGAGGGATCTTTTTCCTCCTGCAGAGAAAAGTGAGGAAGCGTCTACGAAGAGGAAAGCCAAGCTTCCACTGCGGTCGACCTACTTTCACCAAGAGCCAACTCTCCATCGAGCGGAAAATGGCAAAAAAATATGGAAAATCAATCCTCAAACGCTGCACTCAAAGCAGGGTTCAGAAGAAACTAGAAAATGGGATTTAAATTGCTCTAAATATGGATGTTTTCGAGCTCTGAAGCTCACACTCTTGAGACGCTTTTCATTCTAGTTTGGAATTGAACTACTTCACTGAAAGCGTACCGCCACACTCAGAGATGATTATGGAAGAAATGTATGTTTGTCTAGTTGAAACTGAAGAGTTGTTTTTATGATTTCACCCTGACTTTAAAGTGCAACCTAATACCAGTTTTCACCAAACCTGTATACCACTGCAGTACAATGAGAAGCCCTGGAAGTCAGTAAAAACAAGATTTTCAAGTATTTTATCTTTAAAGGATTGATACATCTTTGCTTTATTGGGCCCCAAAGACCACTATGTGGAAGTTGAAGGGAATCGTACAAATTAATTAAGTTAAAATACAACAATTGTGGGGAAAACTAAGACTTTTAAATCCCAAATCCTGCTTTAGTGAAGCTCTGGACTTCTTTAAACCATAAAGCAGACATTTTAATTTGTACATCCGTTGTTAAGGTTATTTTTAGACAATTTAGATGATTTCTCCTCTTTTCCGTCTTTATGCTAAGCTAAGCTAACCACATCTTCATCCCAGATCTTCAAAATAGTAGTATGGATGTCATTATCTAATAAAAAAACAATTAAAGCTTATTACCAAAACGTCTAAATAATGATGTAGGCTCAGGACTGTTGAGTGTTAGCATGAGGAGCTGTCAGGACACGCTGGTGTGACGGATGGAAACCTTAATCACCATCTCAGACCAACGGGGGTAAAAATAGTTCCACTATAAACACCAGCCCCTCGCCCCGAGGGTTGCCGGGTAGACTTGGTGTCTATATTTGTACAAAGACCCAGCGGGAGTTCATGTATGTTTATGTATAAATATACACGTACTGTATAAACACGTAGAAAAAATCCACCCATACATCCCAAACACCTGGCGGAGTAAAACCCCCTCCTCACACGGCGCGTCTTTTTCTGGATACATCAAGTTATATTTAAAGCAAGCATCTGAACCCCGACCCAGTGAAACCTGAAACCCCAACCTTTACCCTTTACACACACACACACACACACACACACACACACACACACACACACACACACACACACACACACACACACACACACACACACACACACACACACACACACACACACACACACACACACACACACACACACACACACACACACACACACACACACACACACACACACACACACACTTTTAGCTCACTGACTTAAAATACTTCTTAACCGCTAACCTGAACATGAACCGATATGAAATGTATCCTTAAATAACTGTAAAACATAACATGGTGTCTGAAATTGACATTGTTTAAATAGCGGCTTTCCAAATGATCTATCTTTATCCACACATTTATTTTCCTTCCAAATGCAGTGCTATTATCGAAGAGTTCAAACAATATTCAGATTTCCTCCACACTTTTCAAAATTGTCACTCACTTTTTCTAAAGCTTTTCAAAAAGATTTGCAAAGGTTTGCCATAAAAGATCCTCTGTTGTTCCAAAAATATTGGCACTTTTGAAATATTTTTATTTGCCAAAAAGATCAAGAAATATCAAGACTTAATGATTAAAAGAACAATAGCTGAAAAAATTATACTTGTCAGGTAAAAAACGTCAGGTAGTCCATCCTTTCTTCCATCAATTCAACATTTCAAGATCAGAAATGTCCGTGCTCTCAAAAACTGTCAAATGTCTCTAATCAACTGGTTTTAATATTTAACCCTCCTATGGTCTTCGTTTCCCCCCTTACTTTGGTGTTCGCGGTCAAATTTCACCGATCCTGTTTTAACTGCTATTACATTAACACAAAAAACATTAATCATCACCATTTCATTTAACACCCTTTCAAACTGTAAATATTGTATCAGACTACTGGTACACATGAACACTGCAGTACATATACAAAGAACAGACACTGAACATGTACTGCGTGTGCCAGGTGTGATCCCATGTGGGGGGGTGGGCACATAAGAGCGGGAAATGAGTCTGTGTGTGTGTGTGTGTGTGTGTGTGTGTGTGTGTGTGTATGTGTGTGTGTCAGATGTGATTCACAGGGGGGATGGGCACATAAGGGGGGGGACACATCTAGAGTATGTGTGTGTGTGTGTGTGTGTGTGTGTTATCTGATCCGGATGGTTACTAATTCCTTGTCTTTATGGCGGTCATTTTTGATCGGGAACACCACGGGTGTTGCAAAGTTGACTAAATCATCCAAAATTCAATGAAAGTGTTGATCAGCCATTTCATATGTTCAAATGTCTGTGAAGGAAATCATGACGCCTTAATGCATTCAAATGTAAAACTAAAAAGTTCTGATTGATGAAAGTAGTAAATCGGTCAAATCGAAGACAACAGGTTGAACTGGGATCTAAACTCCTCAAGTGGTTCAGAGCTGAATTTTAAATCCTCAGATATAAATGAAAGTAAGCCCCCTCTGCTTCCATCAATAGAAAGTTAGAAGGAAAACTATGTGAAATAAACTTTCATCCTGTTCTGATTTCATTGCTGCCGAATTCTTTTGTTTTTCTTACGTGTTCTAAAGTTTCTGAGTAAACAGAGCCTGTTTACTTGTGTTGCGTCTGCCCTACTTTCATATCACAGAGGATTATTCTCTCCTTATCAAAATCAGCCTGTGTTTAACGCTCTCAGCCTAATCTTGTCCTCATTTTTCTTTAAGAGCACGGCTGCTAAAAGAGTAAACACATCAGTGAATAAATAAATATAGATGTACAATGCAGAATGAAAGGCTTGAACCCTAATGAGCTCTGGGGGAAAAACGCTGAGTGTGAGCAGGAGGCTTCGGGTGTTGTTGGACGAGTTCGACATCAGAACTTTACACCTTTAACCTTTGGGCTGCTGTGATACCCCAGCTGCTCTACAAGGACACTGGTTATTTCTGGTTCTTTAAAAAGTGTTCAATGTGCCATTTAACATCTTGATTTGGTGCTCAAACATTTACTTAAATGTCTCTCCAGATCATCTGATATGAATTTTCTTTATCCTTATATATTATTATGTGTTAGGCTTCTATAAGTCAAGACCCTTCATCTCATTATTTATCAGTTACTGCATTACAACTTACTTGTTAGACGCTTTTATCCGAAGCGACTTCAGTACTGTGGACAATCCCCACAGGAGCAATTTGAGGTGAAGTGTCTTGCCCAGGGACTCAACGACATGCTGAGTGCAGTGGGACTCGAACTTGCTACCCCCTGATTCGAAGTCCAGCCCTCTATCCACTGAGCCACAGCCACCCCCATTAGTAGTAATACACTGTGTCTTATCACGTTAATCTGTACTTAAACTTGATGTATTGAGTACATACAAGTACCCGGATGGAGCGCTTATTGTGGTCGAAAAATAGACTCTGGAACGTTGGACACTTTTCAGACTTAGCGACCAACAGAAGTCACATAACCAGCTGTTCTTCATGGATGAATACAGAGAACTGGATACAGCGTTGGAGGTGGAGACCCAATCATTGCTATGAAGGCGGCACATGAAGGCCTTCCTCTTGAGAGCACACATATCCGGGCCAATAGAGCAATTGCACTTGTGTTTTCCCTAAGCCCCGCCTCCAATTCACAGCATCATGGTCAAATAAATGGAGATGTAAAATAACATTACATTGGTTTTTAGCGCATTTCACCACGTTTAGGCCCTATTGATTTAGATACGGGTTATTCAAGTGATCGTACCTGGTAGTTGACTAAGCTAAAAAAAGTCAATGTTAGAAAGTCTTTTTGGTAGTGATGTTACGTATTGCGCCGAGGCTTCGGACCGTGTGTCGAGTAATCCCCGAAGCTTTTTGTGAAGCTTGTACCGAGGCTTGTATCGTTTTGGGCCAGTGACGTCACCGATGACAAACGAAGCCTCGCTGCCTGTCGATACCACGTGACTGCTTCAGGAAGCGCTTCAGATCGGTTGAACCGTTGAACCACAACGCTCATAATACCCATTGATGTATAATAAGAACCATATTACTCTTCCTGTACCCGGTGACACAATGGAATTAAAAGAGCTCAGACCCTCACTTAATTTCGAGGTCGGAACATGTCATAAGTATAAAAGAATAGAAGCATAAATACATGTAGGAATAAAAACATGAATAAATAATTGAATAAATACAGGAACGAATATGATGCAGTGTTTTCAGTGAGGTTCAGTGTGTGTGCTGTGGCTCAGCTGGAAAGCAGTTGACTCCGCGGGGTCCCTGGTTCAACGACTGAACAATACTTATTTTTTGTTGTTTATAAAAGCTACAGCTAAATGAGATAATGTAGTTAATAAATGTATTCTTTGATATGGTTTAGCCTTCCTCCGGCTACAACATGGTTAAGTTTACGAATATTATTAAGGAATACAAATCCCTCTTTGCAATGTGTACCAGCCTCCTTAGGCTTTTCAATCACAATCATTCAGTTTGTGTTCAAATGAAGCCCATGATGAAGCCTCATGAGAAGAACCAATTGGCTGGAAAGCTTCAAAGCTTCATTAGGCTTCATCTCGCCATCACTACCTTTTGGGTCCAATGACGTCACGGAAGTTGTTGTACCACCGTTTGGCCATTAAGAAAATATGCTTCAACGTCTTGCACACATCCCGGGGGCTTGCTTCAAACACAGCTCCAAACAAATACAAATTATCAGTTTATTATAATGACCTTTTTCATTTAAGATCAATGACGCTTTCAATTGAATGAAATGAATGAATTCCTTGAGTTAAGCTTCGGCTTGTTGTTGTGTATCAGTCATTTTCAGACTTGTTTTATCGCAATTGTTGCACACTGAAGATATTTCCATATATAACCAGGTGTCAAACTAATATGCGTGGTTTCTGCAAAAGTGCATGTGTGCATCTGATGCAAACAAAGCAGCAAAGCTCCAACTTCCATGTGTTTTCCTGCAGCTCGGAGCACATGGCCCGGTGTGAGTCGCCTGTATCGGGTATCGAGGAAACCAGAGACGCCTGACCTGCGCTCATGAAGCCAGCTGTGAGTCAGTTATATTTAGAGCAGCCGTTACCCTGCAGCTACACAACAAGATCCCAGCCACGCCTCAGATAACCACCTACTCAGTTTAGCACAAACGATGTCGGCGAACTGGACGGCAAACGGCGAAGATTTATGAGATAAAACGGATCGTGTGTCGCTCAAGGACACCTTGCTCTGCTCTTCATGACACTGCGACGACCCGAAAAAAGGTCCGGGGAGCGCAGAGCCGGAGGCCAGAAACCTAATCGGGGGCCGAAAACGAGGCCAACGCATTGACGAAGCAGAGAAGCTTAGTGTATGAAATAAAATCAATATATATGTGTTGTAACTTTAAATTAATAACACTGTTTTATTCTGTAACCGGATGTTCACGACATTGTCCACACACTCGACTTCCTGTCTGGCGGACGGTGTTTTATAGCATTAGCATGTAGCTAATATTATTTTGTGTACGTGAATATAAGGAGAATGACACGTGGTGTTGCACACTGTCTTCAACTCTCACATATTGACGCTGCAACACTATTATTAGGGAATGTTTAAATTACCAACAGATATTAGAAGATTGCAAAACTAACATCAGAAAACGTCAGGACGTGCCTTGGACCCGCCCCCGTCGACGCTAAGCCAATGGGAGAAGACTACAGATGATAAATATCAGCGCCATATAGATATATATAGATGTATATAGATATATGACTCTGATAAATATGTGACACAAACAGGAAGTCGCTTTCTTTCTCATCCCCTGCGACTGGATGGAGCATGCTCGGCCGGGCTAACCTTTTGCAATTTCATTGTATCATTGTATCATTGTTTTATTAAACGCTGTTGACTTGTAAATACGATTCCTAAATAATCCTAAACTCAGATTGTAGAAACCCCAACATTAGCCTTAACTGTGGCAGACAGACACACTGAGAGTCTGCCGTGGACTTTAGTAGTGTTTAAAACAGAGGAATTTCAATATGGAGGATATCTGGAGGTCAAATAATGTTTTAGGGGCAGTGGATATTTGTTGGCCCTGCAAATCCTCACAGGTGTTTGGTTGAACACATGTCCGCTCTGTTTAAAGTTGAGCAGAGCTTTGCCAAATTATGTAGGTCAGCAAACTCACTGGCCTTTAAAAAAAGAATTATATGGGCAAATATCACCTATTATAGTGCATATAAGTCTCTAATGAGTGACATATATCATTAGCTGAGGTTGTGCTGATTTCTGGGATGTGTAACACTTTATTATTTTGTAAAGAAAGGACAATTTATAAGGCAAAACACAGAAATATACAAAAACGGAAATGTGCTATGTGGGTCTCAGAGGGTTAAAGGAGCCTCAGTCAAAGCATGCTGGTTTACTACATAATATAATTATATTATAACCCAGAACAGAAAATAGAGGGAGACTCCAGTAAGGTGTTGTTGGATTTCCACAAAGTGAGGCTTGCAAAAATGAATCAAAAAGTTGTGCAGCAGAGGCGGAGATATCCTGACTTTTAAGCTTTGTTTAAAAATATGTAGTTTTATTTGTACTCTTAGTAGTCCTGAAGATGCCCCGTACAAAGTTCGTGCTGTTGAATGCAGTTACATACAATCGAGACATGCTACTTGTTAGTAACATTGCACCTTAACCTTGACCCTCTATCTCATATATCAGCTGTGCAAAGGATTGTGGGTCAGAAATGCATGCTGGCTTGCATACTGCAAAATGTGATAGTGCAGTAGGACATCCTGTTATTTTTGGCATAGGGCAAATGTGTCGGGCCATACTATGAAACACATTTCTGGTAGTCAAAGTAAGTCGTTATGTACACTAGATTGTTCATTTCCCATAATGCCCTAACCCTTTTTAAAGCCTTTTTTAAATCACAATTTTATAAAATGTAAACACTGGAAAAAATGTGCTCGAAAAACAAGTTTGAACATTTGCTTGGTAAGATTTTTTGAAATAAGAAGTGATATTTAGATAAATCAGATCTTGTAATTAGCTCGGAGAACTCATTTTGAACTATATTTGACCAGAATCAGGAAATGCTGTGTTACTACAGTATATCTGATGTTAGTTGGTGATTTTCCAATAAATATGTGAAAACAAATAAATAAAACTCAAAATAAGATTTTAGCAAGTGTCTTATAGCAAGTGAAAAGACATATTCTGACTAGATATTAGACTAGATATACGTCTGTTACTACTTGGTGACCTCAACATTCACATTGACTCACCCACCTGCAAGCTGGCATCCGAATTCACAACCCTACTGGACAATTTCTCTATCACCCAACATGTCACCTTCCCCACCCATGACAAAGGACACATTCTTGATCTCGTCTGCTCAACCAACCTCCCAGTGATTGACCTCCACCCTTGCCCATTTCCCCTCTCCGACCACAAACTCATACAATTCACCATTGCCCCCCCCCCCCACCCGAAACCCCTGCCCACCCAGAAACATCACCTTCCGTAATCTACACTCCATTGACCATAACCATCTCTCCGAACTGCTATCGTCTAATCTCCCCCTGGACGCTACCCTCAGCTCCCCTAATGAACCGCTCAACCACCTCAACTCCACCCTACTCACCTCCCTTAACACTTTAGCCCCGCTCAAAAATAAAACTGTTCAAGACCTCCTCACCCTGGTTCACACCCGCACTGCGTAAAATGAAGCAGCGAGGCCGCCAACTTGAACGTCTTTCAAATAAATCATCCCTCACAGTCCATTACATAAGCTACAAACTCCATCTCAATGCATACAAAGATGCTCTTATTGCCGCTAAATCTGCCTACCTCTCCAACATCTTCACTGACCCCTCCCGTAACCCCAGGACCCTCTTCTCCACAGTTAACAAGCTCTTCAAACCCCCGTGCTGATAACCTCCCTACTTCTACTTCCGCTACAGACTAAATTAACGCCATTAACCACTCCTTCTCAGCTCCATCTGATATACAAGCATCTCCCCCAACCTCCACCACTACCATTTCTCCCCCCATCTCTCTTGATCTCTTGACTCCTCCTCCCCAGCGCCGCCTCTCCCAGTTCAACCTGGTTACCCCACTTGAAATACTCCATCTGATCGGTTCCTCAAATCCCACAACCTGCTCCCTTGACCCTCTACCCACTCCTCTCCTGAAGTCCTGCCTCCCCGTCCACCTCGTCCCTCTTACAACCAACCAAACACATTCTCCTAAACATGCCGCTCTATTTAAGCTGCCAGGTCTTCCTGCCTCTGCCCATGGATGCCTCTGCTTCGCTATGCTGCTGCTGCCACTGCTGTGTTCACTTGCTATGGTTATGTTCATGTTCCTGCTGCTGTGTTTCATGTTGCTGCTGCTCGCCTGCCCCCCCACCACCCCAGCTACTACCTGTAGGCCCGGGGGATAGTTCTCTAATCATCACTCAATGTTCTTTGTAAATCTGTGGAGTGATGAGGCCCGAGCCTAGACGCCAAACTCAAACTATATGCTGCTTATAATAAACATATTAAGAAACACGTGAGTTGTCTGACTGAAATAGATGAAGACTGAAGTTGTTCAGAAACGTTATGAAAATTACAAATCGCGAACAGCACAGGGACATTTATGAAGACCAGATCTGATGCTCACAACATCGAACCCTTTATTCTGATCCTCCAAAACTGCTGCTCACAGCGTTACGGATGAACCGGACTCCACTCAGCTCCACAGGGTGCATCCACTCACTCTGGTGATAACAGATCTGAATGTGTGTGTGTTTCTGGGTTTCATCCTGCAGTGCCAGATCAGCAGGTTAAGCCGGCGTGTCCATTCGTCTCCATGTTATTCTACCCCAAAGCTGGCAAATACGGTCAGCTCTATTGGAGCTGAAGACTCCGAGTGTCCTAAACAGTATCAACAAGTCACACTTAAAGGTCCAATAAATACCTTTTTCTCAGATCTAATAGTCGTCCCTACCCCAGAGGATTATTTAATTGTCTAGCACAGAGGTTCCCAACCTTTTTCAACTCAGGGCCCACTTAAGAATCGAAACATTTTTTGTGGCCCACATTCAACCATAAACAATACGGAGGCTAAATGAAGTACTGATTGGTCGATTCACAACATGTGACACGTTGTTAATCCTGTAGTACAGACCGCTGTCAAGGACTGTAATGACCGTTGCTAAGGAGGATCAAGAAAGAGAAATAATTAAAATCTTAGTAATGAAATGTTTCATTGTGCGGCCCACAGGTTGGGAACCGCTGGTCTAGCAGCTTTTTTATTATCTTCCATAGCTTTTCCAATTTGCTTTTCAGTGATACGGTAATAATAGTGGTCCACACATATGGTAAATTGCATAACTTTAAGTCGAACAATATCGCTTTTTCTTGCAGGAAGATCAATCAATCAATCAATCTTTGACACTCCAAATAAATATAAAGAAATGTTTCCTTACTATTTCTTTTCCCAGCTGTACCAAACTCACACTAATCCCTAACCTCTTTTTAATATTGGATTTCCTCTTTCTCGACCTAACCTAAACGGATCCAGCGCCTTCATCTGGTTAATAGCAAGTTAAAACAATAGTTAGTCCTGATATAATAAATGTAAGTCAAGCTGGGATTTTAGATAAATTGTTCACAGTGGGATTTGTGCTGAGCTGGGGTTTACTGGAAATAATGCCAACACATCAGATGCGAAGTACTTTATATTAATGAGTGCTTTAGTGGGCCGTCCCACAGGAGACGGACTGATGAGTTGTGGTTAATGATGTGTGACCTCTCTGATTGATTGAAGCACCTCCACCTCCTCTTATCGCTCCTGCAAGCGCTCACAGATTTCAGGTCAGGTCCACTTTAACTCTATCAAAAGGTGGATAACGTATTATTTCATTTTATATTTTTGTAGGACGACTCAGAAGTTACCGTCAAAAAGGACTCCCTTTTCAAAAAGCCAATGGGGATTGTTCCATTCAAATTTAGCAAAGGATGATCTCTTTGGAAAACAAACCTTTATGATTCCTACATGACTTACTCATCAGGTTATTCTGCACAAACTAACAAACCCGGGCGCCGTACATAATGAAGATGAAGAAGATGAACATTCAACTTATTGTCATTACGTAGTGCAGGTACTATGTAACAAAACGGTTGCTCTGCATTTGACCCATCCTAGTGTTCGGAGCAGTGGGCTGCCATTATGTACGGCGCCCGGGGAGCAGTGCCTTGCTCAGGGACACCTCGGTAGCACTTGGTCTTTCCGGGACTTGAACTGGTGACCTTCCAGTTGCCAAGCCAAGTCCCTATGGACCTCCCCACTACCGCATAATGGCAGCCCACTGCTCCTAACACTATGATGGGTCAAATGCAGAGAAACCGTTTCGTTACTCGTACATGTACTATGTAATGACAATACAAGTTAAAAAAACAAAAACTTTTATAAGTGTAAATCCAATTACCATGAGTAAAAAGCGTGTTTGCATGACTTATCGTCACCACCGCTAAGCTAAAGGCGGCTAATGTTGGGCGTGATGGCGTTTAGTCGTTAGTCGTGACAGTTTTTATGTCACGTTGAGGATTCAGACATTCACCAGTCGGGTATTTACTTAACCAGACATACTTTAACACTAACTGATTTCCACATTTTAGGTCTCATTCTTGCACCACTTTATAGACCTTTGCAGATATGTGTGTGTTGATAACATCTGCAGCTGCTGTATAACATTTAGCTCCAGGCTTATTGGCGGCGACGTTCAGGGCCGAGCTGATGGCGTGCCGACGTCGCGACTTAAAGCCAGAATGAAAGCGTGTAATCTCTGAAATGAGAATTGACCGGCGCTGTCAGACTTGATGTTATCCCTGAGAGTCTGTGGATGAAGCTGCCATTATTCTAATTAAACCAGGCCTGCAAAGGTGTGATGACAGCGAGGAGAGGAAATGACAGAGCATGAAACACGGAGGGAAGGCATCTTTTTTTCTGAAGCAGAAACAAAAGAGGATTAGCTTTTAAAACCTGAAACCTTTCTGTGATTAAAACAAAATGACAAAGTGATGAGAGAGGCGGGAGGCAGACAGAGGGACAGATTATCTCTGGGTCCGGGTGCCATTTCTGCCGCCAACAGGTTGAGAAAGGACAATAAACTGAAATTGAGTTTTTACAGCAATACTGTTTGGTCTGTGTGTACCAATGTCTGCTGGAGTCATTCACAAATATTGGAGGATTATAGGTGGATAACATGAGATGAATTTCAAGTATTTACTTGTAATTCTTTCCAAAATCTGGTCCAAACCGCATCTAGCGATCATTTTCATTAACAATGAATATGCTAATTATTACCTCAACAATATTTTTGCAAATTAAAAATCAGAAACCAGAGAGAATAGCTTTTATATTTGTCCACGGCTCATGGGGATCGTATTAAATATCCTGTTCCATTTAAAGATATTCAGTTGACAAATATGACAAAAGAAAGCAGCTGTTTGGCCACTTTTTAACACTCATCTACTTATGAATTAAAGGTGGGGTAGGTAATTCACTTCAGAAACACTTGTTATATTCCATGGAATGCTCTTAACATCCCGATAGCAATGAATAAATTAAATGCTTTGACAATAAATACATAAAAAAAAGTCATCAGTGGAAGCCGTGGCGCTGTAAAAAGCACGACCAATCATCTGAGCCGGCCCGGCTAAAGTAACTGGATGGCCTACCTGCCTGTCAGGCTTCCATCTGGGCACAAACTTATCTCGTGCCCTCATTGGTCATGTGCGCGTTCGTGTGTGTTGGAGGAGGGGCTCTGTGAGGAAGTGGCAGATTTTTTTCGGTTGTGTATTTTCAGATTCTAGCGCACTCGAGCCGGTTTCTCCAAAATGACCTACCCCACCTTTAAGTCACTAAATGCTGTGTCTGTTTTAGGGAATAAACTAGCGAACACAACAGCATCCTGGTCAGGAGAACTGCTCGGCACATTCATGCAAACTTGATGAATCACAAATATTTTTGATCTGTTGACAAAACAGTCTCACCTCAAGGTCCATTTAGCTGTTCTGGATAACATCACACGGTCTTCATCAACAGAAAGAGGATGCAGGTTGTCTTCGGGATTCGAATGATAAATCCCAAATGATGAAAAGGACAGAATAAAAAACTCACCATCTCTAAAGTGTAATGAAAGCTGCTTAATCTGCTGGTGAAGCTGAACATGAACTTTAAACCTCAGAATTATCTGAAACTCAATTGTTGTCAAGGTCAGACTGTTATAGTTTAGTTGTATAACATAAAATGCACATTTCCTAATTATCTTTGCTTGTAAAAACTAAACATTTATGGCTTTCTTCCTGTCATTTCATAGCTCTGCAATATCAACCCTCACCCAAACCAATTCATTGTGTTGCCCAGACCTAACCACGTGGTTTTCTGTGAACACGAATGTGTATTTTGAAGACAGTGTATGCATGTAACAAGCATTAACTGGCGTGTGCAAAACTGACGTAGTGATATGAGGACAGACATGGTATCAGTGTCAGAGTTGATGTGTTTTCTTTCAGTATTTAATAAATGTTCCATTGTACTTGTGTCGATAAACACTCTTACATTTATTAGGTTAAAAGAGCAGTCTGTAGTAATTTTCTAACGCAAACATTTTACATTTATGTTCAATGTAATATTGAATAATCAATTTCTTGCACAATAATATCCTGCATTATATTTGTTTCTGGAAATTTGTATTTCCACATGTATATTTTCCACATGTGTATATGTATATATATTTTTTTACTTTTAATGGCATTTTATTTATAATAATAATAATTTATCTTATGTACATTTCCTGTCAGGGTGGAGTGAGGCAAGCAGGACCCAAATGCAGATAAACAGAAAAAATACCTTTATTTCAAGGCTAGAAACAGAGCTGAACACTCTTCCCCGTGAACACAGTCCAAATACAACAAGGAACTCACAAAGACTAACAGAAAACACAGAACCTAAATACACACAGACTAATCACACAAACAAGACACAGGTGAGGAGGGAGGAGAAAACACAGGGACACCAGGTGAACACAATCGGGTAAATTAGACACACCAGGGAAACTGACAGGGAACCACAGACAGATTTAAACAAGACACAACGCAGACAGAAACAGGCAAGACAGGAGGTGAAGACCTATCAAAATAAAACAAAAGACAAGACAAAATACAATACAGACAGATCGTGACAGTACCCCCCCCTCAAGGGACGGATCCCAGACGTCCCAAAAAAGTCCAAAACCTCAAGCAGGGTGGGTGGAGGGGGTCCAGAGGAGGGACGTATCACTAGGCCACCAGGGTGGGTGGAGGGGGTCCGGAGGACGGGACTGAGCTGACCGCCCAGGAGCACAGTAGAGGACCAGGAAGGGATCTCGGACGGACGGCCCGGGGGCAAGGCAGAGTTCAAAAAGGGGGACTCGGGCGGACGGCCCGGGGGCAAGGCAGAGTTCAAAAAGGGGCGAAGACCACAGCTCTCAGGAGACCGGGCAGGAGCCAGTGTTGACCGGACAGTAACCAGAGCCGGTGGAACAGGTGTCGGCAAGATTCCCCACGGAAGAGGACAAGGAGTTGGCTGGACCCCCGGCGAGACATGTGATGTCGAGGCCTCCAACGAAACAGGACATAGGGTTGGCAGGACCCTCAGCAGGAGAGTAGTCGGCGGGGCCTCCAACGGGACAGGACACAGGGTTGGCAGGACCCCCGGCAGGAGAGTAGTCGGCGGGGCCTCCAACGGCGCAGGACATAGGATTGGCAGGACCCCCGGCAGGAGAGTAGTCGGCGGGGCCTCCAACGGCACAGGACATAGGATTGGCAGGACCCCCGGCAGGAGAGTAGACGACGGGACCTCCAACGAGACAGGACATAGGGTTGGCAGGACCCCCGGCAGGAGAGTAGACGGCGGGACCTCCAACGGGACAGGACATGGGGTTGGCAGGACCCCCGGCAGGAGAGTAGTCGGCGGGGCCTCCAACGGGACAGGACACAGGGTTGGCAGGACCCCCGGCAGGAGAGTAGTCGGCGGGGCCTCCAACGAGACAGGACAAAGGGTTGGCAGGACCCCCGGCAGGAGAGTAGACGGCTGGACCTCCAACGGGACAGGACATGGGGTTGGCAGGACCCCCAGCGGAACCTCCAACGGTACAGGACATGGGGTTGGCAGGACCCCCGGCAGAAGACTAGTCTGCGGGACCTCCAACGGCACATGAGTAGGGGCTTGAGAGGGAACTCGAGAGGAAACTTGAGAGTTGACTTGAAAGGAATCTCGAGAGGGAACTTGAACGGAGACTCGAGAGGTGACTTGAGAGAGGGCTTGAGAGGGAACTCGAGAGGAGACTCGAGAGAGGGCTTGAGAGGGAACTCGAGAGGAGACTAGAGAGGGAATTCGAGAGGGGACTAGAGAGGGAATTCGAGGGGAGACTCGAGAGGTGACTTGAGAGGGAACTCGAGAGGAGACTCGAGAGAGGGCTTGAGAGGGAACTCGAGAGGAGACTAGAGAGGGAATTCGAGAGGGGACTAGAGAGGGAATTCGAGGGGGGATTTGAGAGGAATTTCGAGAGGAGACTCGAGAGGTGACTTGAGAGGGAACTCGAGAGGGAACTCGAGAGGGAATTCGAGAGGGGACTAGAGAGGAATTTCGAGAGGAGACTCGAGAGGTGACTTGAGAAGTGTCTTGAAAGGGGACTCGAGAGGTAGCTCGAGAGGAGACTTGAGAGGGAACTGGAGAGGTGACTTGAGAGGGAACTCGAGAAGAGACTCGAGAGGAGACTTGAGAGGGAACTCGAGAGGGGACTTGAGAGGGAACTCGAGAGGGGACTTGAGAGGAAACTTGAGAGGGGACTCGGGTAGGAACCCGAGAGGGGACTCGGGTAGGAACTTGAGAGGGGACTTGAGAGGGAACTTGTGTCGGTCGGTACGCCGACAGGACACGGGGAGCTGGTGTTGGCGGGAGAGCCAACAAGAGACGAGGTGCTGGAGTCGGCCGGTACGCCGACAGGACTTGGGGAGCTGGTGTTGGCTGGAGAGCCAACAGGAGACGAGGTGCTGGAGTCGGCCGGTACGCCGACAGGACACGGGGTGCTGGCGTCGGCTGGAGAGCCAGCAGGAGACGAGGTGCTGGAGTCGGCCGGTATGCCGACAGGACTCGGGGAGCTGGCGTCGGCCGATGAGTCAGCAGGTGACGAGGAGCTGGAGTCGGGACCATGACTGATGGGGCCGGTACTTGAGCCGGAACCATGGCTGGAACTGGGGCCGGAACCATGGCTGCTGGGCCCGGTACTTGAGCCGAAATCATGGCTGGAACTGGGGCCGGAACCATGGCTGTATGAGCGAGCTCTGGTGCAGGGACCATGGCTGCATGGGCAGGTTCTGGAGCCGGAAACATGGCTGTAAGATCCAGTTCTGGAGCCGGAAACATGGCTGTAAGGTCCGGAGCTGAAGCCTGGATCATGGCTGTGTGGGCCGGTTTTGGAGCCGGAAACATGGCTCTAAGGTCCGGTTGTGGAGCAGGGACCATGGCTGCTGGGGCCGGCACTGGAGCCGGAACCATGGCTGCTGGGCAAGGAACCGGAACACGGATCCATGGCTGTGTGGGATGGTACTGGAGCACGGTACCATGGCTATGTGGGATGGTACTGGAGCACGGA
Source organism: Harpagifer antarcticus (assembly GCA_902827135.1). Taxonomy (NCBI): domain Eukaryota; kingdom Metazoa; phylum Chordata; class Actinopteri; order Perciformes; family Harpagiferidae; genus Harpagifer; species Harpagifer antarcticus. Next base: position 446,764 of record CADEHL010001200.1, on the reverse strand, counting down.
ACCATGGCTGCTGGGTCCGGCACTGGAGCCGGAACCATGGCTGTTGGGAGCGGAGCGGAAGCCTGGACCCTGGCTGTGTAAGCCAGGTAATGGAGTATGGAAGCAAAGCTGCGTGGGCCGGTACTGGAGCATGGAGCCATGGCTGCTGGGGCCAGAACTGGGGCCGGAACCATCACTGCTGGGTCCAGAACTGGGGCCGGAACCATGGCTGTGTGGGCCGGTTCTGTAGCCGGAACCATGGCTGCTGGGGCTCGGGCTAACCTGGCCTTGCGACGACTCCTCTTAGCAGCCGCCTGAATAATCCGTGGACCTCCAGAAGCCAGACGAGTTCCGGAATACAACTCCTGGACAGGAGCAGGAACTGGGGCAGAAGCACGGGTTGACTTCAGGCGGAACCCACCAAGGCGTATGGTGCCAGGTTGGGAATTGGGAGACATGGAGTTAGCATGCCTGGGGCTAGCAGGCCGGGAATCACATGTTTCAAGGAAGTCCAAAATCCAGTCAGGTAAGAACTCCACAAAACATAGTTTCTCTGCTGCCAACCGGTGCGCCTCTACCAGAGCGGCCCTCTTCTGCCGAACACTGGACGCTCCCTTCCACCAATCGAAGCAGCAAGCCAAAGAAAAAGTAAAATCCAACAATTCCTGTTCAAAAGGATCTGCTGGGCCCATATTTGGTGAGTTCCTTCTGTCAGGGTGGAGTGAGGCAAGCAGGACCCAAATGCAGATAAACAGAAAAAATACCTTTATTTCAAGGCTAGAAACAGAGCTGAACACTCTTCCCCGTGAACACAGTCCAAATACAACAAGGAACTCACAAAGACTAACAGAAAACACAGAACCTAAATACACACAGACTAATCACACAAACAAGACACAGGTGAGGAGGGAGGAGAAAACACAGGGACACCAGGTGAACACAATCGGGTAAATTAGACACACCAGGGAAACTGACAGGGAACCACAGACAGATTTAAACAAGACACAACGCAGACAGAAACAGGCAAGACAGGAGGTGAAGACCTATCAAAATAAAACAAAAGACAGAAAAAGACAAGACAAAATACAATACAGACAGATCGTGACATTTCCTTGTGTTCTATGCTGCTGCAAAGCAAACATTTCCCAAATTGGGATCAATAAAGTATGTATGCATGTATGTATGTATCTATCTATCTATCTATCTGTCTATTTATCATATCTATCATATCTATCCATCTATCTATCTATCCATCTATCTATCCATCTATCTATCCATCTATCCATCTATCTATCTATCTATCTATCTATCTATCTATCCATCTATCCATCTATCCATCTATCCATCTATCTATCTATCCATCTATCCATCTATCTATCTATCTATCTATCCATCTATCCATCTATCCATCTATCTATCTATCTATCTATCTATCTATCTATCTATCAAACAACACATTGCGAGCTAGTTAGTTAGCTTACAGTAGCTATCGTCACTTGTAATGTCGGCAAGGCAGCCATGTTTGATTTCAGACGATGCTATCAGGTTGAAATGAACAGTGGCGGCCGGCCCATAGGGGCGCTAGGGGCGCCGCCCCCCCCTCTTCCCACATGTTTGATTGTCATTAACAATTAAAAAAATCTATATTTAAAAAAAAAAAAAAAAGTTTTTATTTTAATTTTTAATGAACAAGGTAAATATTATATAGTTGGTAACAGTAAAATGTATAATCTACAATAAAATCTCATTTAAAATTGTTTTACGATGTCTGTTTTACATGTTTCCTGCCTGGCCGCAGCGTGTATCATTTCCCTCTCTCGTCCGGGCGGTAGAAAGGAGCCCTCAGCCAGAGCAGCAGCAGCCAACAAGCTGACTGTTGCTATCTGTAAACTATCTGTAAACTATGCCGCTGAAACATCATTTAAGCCAATCAGCGTCATCAGATCTGATGCTCAAAGGGCGCCGTGTCAGCGCCCTGGCCTGTGTGTCTGTGAGTTGTTTGGACTCGTATCCAAGGTGACGCTACAGTAGTTGTCGAGGATGGCTGCGTCTGCAGGAGACTCCGGTGCTAGTGGATCGCCGGAGCTAGATTAACATTTACATGCTTATTGTAGTTGTAAGGGCAATGCCTGTAGCACCATGGAGCATGTGTGGGCTGGATCTGTGTTTTACAGGAAAAGAGTGAGCAGAGGGTCGAGTTGTCGATTCTTGTTCAGTTTTCATCTTCCTCACCCTCTCAGACTTTGAGTTGCGAGCGCTGCTAAAGAGACGCGCTACCATGGAAACCAAACAATGGTGTAGCTGTATTAAAGTCCGAGTGGAAACAATCCTGAGTAAATGTGATTTGGGAGAGGGCAATGAAATCGGGAGTCTCCCGCGAAAATCGGGAGGGTTGGCAAGTATGACACACACACACACACACACACACACACACACACACACACACACACACACACACACACACACACACACACACACACACACACACACACACACACACACACACACACACACACACACACACACACACACAATGTTATTTATCTCCTGATTTTAAATGGGAATTAAATCATTTGAGTGTTCCCAAAGCACCAGTGTTCTGCAGTTTGTGTGGGCCTACTGTACTGTTGCACAGTTTTGGAAGATTCATAGCTAACCACACTGAAGATTATGGATTATCTCATATTTTTAAGCCTCAATTTGTCCTCAATTTGAGAATCCCCCCGGACCGCCCTAGAAAATATTTTTGGTATTTATTTTTGGTGGGGCTATGGAAATAGGGATATCGGGAAATAGGGAAATAGGGAAATAGGGACCAAACTATGGTTTGGTCCCTATTTCCATAGCCCCACCAAAGATATTTTCCACCAGCCGCCACTGACTGCGAGAGTGTTCACAGTGGGAGACATGGCAATGAGCTAAGGGAAGTGTCAGAATCGAGACACAGCAATAAATTGAATCGCTGGAACACTGACACGCTGCCATATCAGAGGGGGCGGGGAGGGAGGCTGTGGCTCAGTGAGTAGTGCGCTGGTCTTTGAATCAGGGGATAGCACGTTTGAGTCCTACTGCAGTCAGCATGTCGTTGTGTCCTTGAGACACTTCACCCCAAATTGCTCCTGTGGGGATTGCCCACAGTATTAAGTCGCTTTGGATAAAAGCGACTAACAAGTGACATGTAATGGGGAGAGCACGCGGTGTTCAGGGGAACAACCAGCAGGTGAAGCCTGGACACGAGCACACGTTGCTGGGATGTTTCCTCAGGGCGAGCGGGTACAGAGTGGAGGGTGTTAAACTCAAAATAGCCATCAGTTCCTAATCAGGCCCCCAGCAACAGCCCAGTGTTTACAGGCAAACAACTCGCACGCCTGGAGATGACCTTTACATTACCTTCACACACACACACACACACACACACACACACACACACACACACACACACACACACACACACACACACACACACACACACACACACACACACACACACACACACACACACACACACACACACACAATAGAGTATTTGCCAAACATGACTGCATTGCAAACATGATCGAACCTGTCAGACCACACAGGGAAACATAAACACTCCCTCCACACTCTAATGTACACACACACACACACACACACACACACACACACACACACACACACACACACACACACACACACACACACACACACACACACACACACACACACACACACACACACACACACAACACACACACACATATGAATGCAATCCATGTCCTTAATTGCAGAAGTGTGACCATCACCTTGCAGGCGTCTTAACAGCTGCCTGCGTGTTGAGCCATAAATAAACATGGTGACAAAATGAACACACACACACACATACACACACACACACACACACACACACACACACACACACACACACACACACACAGCCCCGAGGCCTTTTGGGAAGTTTGCAGACAGAGATCAGGTGAGATCTCTGTGACATTAAAACTCTGGATTTCTTTATTTTTTCCGAGTTAACTATTTGATAAAAATAACATCACAGCGAGAGAGAAGAGGTAATAATGAGGTCAGAGGTCATCATCGGATCCACTTCAGCAGATAAAAGGGTTTGAGTTAATGTAAACAGATGAATATATACATTCCTCTTCTTGTCATTGATTATATTTTCTTCCTACAGATTGTCTTTTGAATCAAATCAAGAGTGTGTCTATGGAGCTGCTTGCTCCATCGCACGACATCGCCCCATTAATACCACTGCAATGCTTCCCTATGGGCAGCATGTGGTCTGTTTTCAATACTTTCTTTTGACTTTTTGACTTCACAACACTCAATTATTTTAAATGAAGTCCAATAACAGTTGTATACTTAAGCAAACCGCCACGAGAGGCCATCATTTGCAGTGATTTTACAACACTTGAACAGCAACTTTGTGTCTAGAAACGTTCATGATTTCTACCCTCCATCCATTCTTTAGCTTTCTCCGTATTTATTTTCACCTGTTGACTTCACCTTTTTTTCATTCCTTTGCTACTACTGTCCTTACCTTCCTGTTCTCTTCTACGTTACCTTTTGTACTGCCTGTCTGTAATGTGTTACTCCTTCTATTCCGGCCTTTCCCTTATCATTGTCGGTCTTTAGTCGGTCTTCCCAATCTTAGTGAACTTTCCCCCCCCCTTCTTCCTGTCTCTCTTGCATTTGTTTGTCCTTTGAGATCTGGCTCGATCTGGCTCTGGTTTTTTTTATCTCCTCCCTCGATCGCAGACATCCAGTGCTGCCAAATCTCTGTGTTTCTGGTTGGTTAGATAAGAGACTCAATTTGCCAGGATCCCCGTCTTCCTCTGAACAACAACCTCTTTAATCTCCTCCTCCATCTTCCCTCGTCTTTCCACCCTCACATCCCACAAGCCCCTGACAGGCGGTCGCTTTCAAAACTGAGCGACCCTGCCACGTTGGGTTGATCGTTACTGGAGGAGACAGTTTTGTTATCTTTGACAGCTTGATGCAAAACAATTACAGAGTGAGGAACAACGACAGCAAAGAAACACAAAACGACAGTAAAGAGACCCATCAATGACGACTAAGACACAACACCATAATGACGCAAAGCCTATACTGTTTATCCTCTATAAGAAATAAAGGCAAAATGGATCAAAAAGACTCCTAACAACATGTATTAGCACTAAGAGGTGCACCAAGGCCACAGACATTCAAAGATTACACAGAACAGACAACACAATCAGCAAAGAGAAACAAAACTGCCAACAAAGAAATGAAAATACCAGAAAAGACAACGAAGACAAACTGAATGACACCTGATGAGACCCAACACCTCTGTGCCCCGGGGGTCTTCTCATAATCTGTCGATTTGCTATACTTTTAAAAAGACGGGGATTTGTCGACGTGATCGACAGCAGAGTCAGTTTGGACGAGATCTGGTTTCGTGTGAAGATGAGAGATTAAACTCCGATGCTTCAGCTCATGTTCTCCCTCTCTGTCCCCCCTTCTCTCTCTCTCTGTCCCCCCTTCTCTCCCTCTCTGTCCCCCCTTCTCTCTGTCTCTCTCCAAACTTTTTGGCCTACTTTTTCGGCGCTTTGAAAAATTGTCTTTGGCGAGGGTTGGATGAAAGTTGTCGTCGGGGGGGTTGCTGGGCAGAGGAAGCGAGTGAAGGACTTTTCCTCTTTATCTTCCTGCCCAGACCTCCATCATCTGACTCTCCCTCCCTGTTTCTCTCTTCCTCTCTCCTCCTATGTTGTGAGATTACTCATACACTCAAAATCCTTGCATCCAGAATGAAAAAAACAACTCGTTTTTTATGTGACAGACGGCTCTGAAAATGGGATGAAACACAAACTGGCACTTTGAAGCCGTTTCAGATCTCGTGGTGAATTTTCCGACACGAAAAAATTAGATTTGATTTTTTCTCCTGAAAAGGATATTTAGAAGAGTAATGTAGAACACATCTAATTAAGTGTCCATTTCAAGGACAATTTCATATTTAAACTACATTTATTCTGTGAAAAAGCCAATAGTTTGTGTGAAAGCAGGTCATGAATGCTAATTTACCCGAAATGAGGCTAATGCTAGAGGCTTCTGTTAAATTATACTCCAGCAACTCCAGCCAAACTCATAATGAGAATGTCAAACTCATTAGTCTGAAAAGCATTTTGTAAAAGGGAAACATAAACTACAATGCCACACAGCATAAAGCTAACCCAGTGTTGCTGTCTATGTGTTTCTTTAATAAGCATCCTATAGATTTACAGTAAAACGATATATATATATATATATATATATATATTAGGGCTGTCAGTCGATTAAAATAGTTAATCGCGATTAATCGCAAATGAATCGCTCATTTTTTATCTGTTCTAAATGCACCTTAGAGGGATATTTTTCAAGTTTTGAATACTCTTATCAACATATGAGTGGACAAATATGCTTTATATGTGTGTTTATTATCATTTGAACATTACAAATATTCGCCTCAATTCAACCTGGAACCTCTCTCATTCAATCATACAATACAAAGTGTGTGTATGTGTGTGTGTGTGTGTGTGTGTGCGTGTGCGTGTGTGTGTGTGTGTGTGTGTGTGTGTGTGTGTGTGGCCTAGCATTACTATACTCCTGTGGACCTAAATCTGTTTACACAGTCACGTGTGGGGACTCGCCTCCCTTATGGGGACAAATTGGAGGTCCCCATGAGGGGAATCATTAATTTTAGGGTGAAGACTTGGTTAGGTTTAGGATTAGGGTTAGGGTAAGGGTTAGGTTAGGTTAGGGTAAGGGTTAGGGTTAGGCATGTGTTGGTTATGGTTAAGGTTAGGATAAGTCTCCAGGAA
>CADEHL010001200.1:314958-432458 GCA_902827135.1 Harpagifer antarcticus | reverse complement strand
GAGCCAGTTGAGGTGGTTCGGGCACCTAGTAAGGAAGCCACCTGGGCGCCTCCCTAGGGAGGTGTTCCAGGCACGTCCAGTTGGGAAGAGACCGAGGGGTAGACCTAGGACCAGGTGGAGGGATTATATCTCTTGGCTGGATGGGAGCGCATTGGGATCCCCCAGTCAGAGCTGGTTGATGAGGGGAAAGGAACGTTTGGGGCTCTCTGCTGGAACTGCTACCCCCGCGACCCGACCACGGATAAGCGGGAGAAGATGGATGGATGGACTATTACTCCTATTATAATTGAGGCTCCACGTCTGTCTGGATCATGGATGCTTAAAGAGAACTGAAGGAGTATCATTTTGTGTGTTTAGGAACCAGAGCTATACATCCAGGGCCGCCCCTGGCCAACTTGGGGCCCCAAGCGACATTGTGAGATGAGGCCCCCCCCCCCCCCCCCCTCCAACTGACAGGAGTGAAAAAAATGTAAGTAGGCTACTTTGCAAATATAATTCCTGTTTATTATTATTATTATTATCAACACAGTTACTTTTGTATACAGTGAGGTAAATGGTAAATGTTTAAACATGCTTATGACATGCTCAACAACAGATATTTCTTAAATCTGTATTCAAATGTAGTTCCCTCTGTCAGCAATATATCAACAACTACACACACATTTCTATCAGTATTTCTCTGTGTTGTGATCAGTGTTGGGCAAGTTACTTTAAAAAAGTAACTAGTAATAGTTATAGTTACTGCTCTCAAAAAAGTAACTAGTTACTTTATTAGTTACTAAATTATAAAAGTAACAAGTTACTTTATTAGTTACTAAATTATAAAAGTAACTAGTAACAAGTTACTTTACTTTAAACATAATAACAATACAAATACAAGTTTTTATGTTGTTCTGTGCCACCGTAAGAGAAAAGACAACTCCCCACATGTACATTAGTTAGGTGCTTCAGGAGATTGGCATTGCTGTTATTCGATGTGGACGATGCTTTCTGTCCTGCACACAGTTTACATTTGACCGTAATATTTTTTGCGTCCTTTATCCCCACAAATTGAAAATAGTGGTTATATCTCCAAGTTGTAAATGCGCTGCTGCTCTCGCTGATACTTGCATCTGCCATTGTGTTTGTGCTGGTGGTTGGCGTTGCCGTGTATGCGTGTGTTAGCAAGTGTTTGTGTGTCTGTGTATTCTCCCCATAAGGCAAGACCCACCCAACTCTGTCTCTGATTGGCTTACCCTTAACCAATCATCACTCCTCTCTGGTCACTTTCACGTTTCCATGGTGCTGTGAGAGGACATCGCTGTGTTCGCCTGTAAGTTACATCCGCAGGGAGATTCGGTTCAGTTACATCACATAATGTAACGCAATAACGCACCCATTTAAATCACAGTAACTATAACGGCGTTACTGAATGGGAATAGGTAACTAGAAAAGTTATTAGTTACCGCAAAAGGTAGTCCCAACACTGGTTGTGTTTGACATGATGATGACTGCAGGAGTTAAGGGGAGAGGCTGAGCTTCACCATGAAATGTGCAAATTGACATAAAAATGAATAAATGGGGAAAAAATGCTCCATGTTTTTTAGGCTGTAAACTTTAACTGTTCTGTATGCCAACTAGACAGAGAGTTTATCACTCCTCCTCCTGTACATTAGCAGATATATGCTATGCAGAGACTGCCTTCTTCATGTCGTGAATTGCAGCTGATGTTTTAATATGGCAATTGGCAATTTGACTTATACAACATTCGCAAGTTGTACATTTGACTCATACAATAACCCACCTTCGAGTGATGCTCTAGTTTCTTCATGTTTTGTTTTTTTCCCTCTTGCTTGCGCCGGACTGAAAGTCTTTTCACCGACATCTCTTCTCCTGCACTAGTGGCCGTATCAAAGCCGTGATTGGTCAGATGACGGTTCATTGCAACGGTGTCGGGTTACAGACGTGCTCCCCTTGTCACCTCTCACTCTCGCGGGGGGTGCGCGGAGAACTGAGCGGAGAACTGCGCACAGCAGCTGAGGCCCTCTGGGCGCGGCCCCCTGCGCAAGGCGGGCCCCCATGCAGCCTGCGTGATTGGCCTGTAGGGAGGGGTGGCCCTGTATACATCTATTTGTTTGGGGGGGTTTACCTGAGACCAGGCATTTTAAATTCTAGTCATACTTGGATCCGAGTTCAGGTTCACAATCTGACAGCTTTGTCACCATTTTTGGGACGTAAATCATATTGATCCAATAATCGAACGTCATAAATGCTGCTGACCTGAACCCTAACATGTTCAAGGTTCAAGGCTTTTATCGTCATGTGTGCATAGCTACAGTGTAGTTATGACAATGAAAGTCTTAGGTCACAGGCTCCTCCAACAGTGCAACACAATAGAACAGATACAATAGTGTAATATAGTAAATAAGTAAATAAAATACAATTGAATATAATAGAAATAGTGCAGAGTAGTCTATATACAAGTAATTGGAATATTGATATATATATATAAGTTGCAAACAGATGGATGTTCTTTCAAAAGTGCAGGTGTTTAACGGTCTCATGGCCTGTTACATGTGTAAAATCCACGGTGTCATAATGGTGGGTGATTGGACCCTGTGATGTTGCATGTTTGAAAAGAAGAGTATGTGTAGTTAGTGAATCTTCTGCAGACTCAGTCTCATGGTCTGAGGTCTGACAGACGTGCAGCTGCTGGACGGATTAGCTTCAGCGGCGTCTTTGCTCCGTGTGATCCTCCATAAACCGTCAGGATTACCTGCAGGAGGTCAGCAGGGGGTCAGGGTGTCACCTCCCAGTGCCAATGGGTGAACATGTAAATGTAAACATGAGTCAGAGGTCGCCTGCGGCCAAAGGGTGATCATCTCTCTCTGACTTCAATTAGCTTTATTGGCAGTGACAAAAATATGTTGTTGACAAAGCAAGAGATGAACTGTCAAAGTCAAAGTCAACTTTATTGTCAATCTTTCAGTTTGTGTTTACAGACAGAGAGGTCGAAATACCGTTTCCCACCATCCCGAAAACAAAATACAAAAATATATAAAAAATATGTATAGAAATGTGTACCTATATGTACACACTCAACAGACACATTTGTACATAAGCACACATTAAGACATAAATAATTACACAACAATCAATAATACTGTATAACACAAATATCAAAAACAAAACACTTTGTACGATTCAACACCGTACCTTAATACTCTCTTATACCTCATTCACACCAACGGTGTTTCAGGGCCGGTTCGGAGCTGGAGCTTGAAAAGCACCGGGTTGTCCTGTTCACACCGCAGCGGAGCAGCCTCTTAGCTCCGGAATCCGGTTTGTTTCAAGCACCAAAACATTGAGTAAAAGCACCGCATACGTCACGCTTACGTCGAAGCGGGGGCAGGGGCAGGGGCGGGATCAACTCCTGAACAACAACAGAAAGCCGTCGTTTTATCCAGCTTGTACACAACGATGGAGAAACATAACAAGCAGCAGTGGTCAACTGAAGAGACCAGCTACCTACTGGGAATCTGGTCTTCTGAAGAGGTACAGAGGAAGCTGGAGCACAATCGGCCATTGTTGTTGTTGGTGTGAGCTGTGAGGGGTTTCCGCGCGGTTTGGCTTTATGAAGCAGGCACGCACACGGTTACGTCATGACGCAAACGATGACGCAATGACGCAGCACCAGTCGGACTCTGGGCGGTGTGAAAAGAGCCGGAGCTAAACCGAAGAACCGGTTCCGAACCTGAAAAGCTCTAGCACGGAGCTTGAACCAGAGTTGCATTGGTGTGAATGAGGTATTATACTCCCTCTCTTGACTCAATTAGCTTTATTGGCATTGACAAAAACATGTTGTTGACAAAGCAAAATATGAACATACTGTATTCACACAACAAAACACACATGTCAAAAACAAAACACTACTGTTTGTGCGATTTAACACAGTACCTTCATACTTGTAAAAGTTGTGAGTACCAATTGACCCCAGGTTACATCACTGACAATGTATTGAGGGGCAACACATATATATATTTTATCAATGTTTTAACTAACACACTCAGTTTCAGGGTATTTATTTGTCCCCTAGGTTCATAGAGAAAAGACCAGATCCATTGTGACACATTTTAAAACAACACAGACAATCGACAACTAAATCAAACCAGAAAAATACACAATTGATTTAATTAAATAATTAAAACAAAACAAACGCTGGTGACCCCTTTTGCACACAGCTTCACAATTTACTTAAAAGTTAAATTTTAATAATAGATCCAGAATTTTTGTAAGGCTGCAAAAATCTGACTTTTGTCCGATCTACAGGACGTAACATCATGCCAATATTACACACCCATGCGTCCGTTATGTATGACTGTAAACGGCACATCTCTGAGATAAGAATAACCGTCAAGGCTGTCAATCATATTTTGTTCACCCTCTTCTCGTCACACAGGGGAAGTGAGAGTCGTAGTAAAGAAGTGAGAGTGTTTCTGAGGTGAGACGATGACTCCAGATCACGTTTGACGGTTGGAGGATTTTCCCGCTCAGGGTCTCTCTGAGTGAAGTGTTTTTTCTGCAGACGACAGTGTGGTGGTTACACACTCTCTGCTGCTTCCTGTGCACTCAAACCACAGAGGACTTACACAACAACTGCAGGAAAGCATCCAAACAAACATGCAAGAGGAAGTTGAACATGAACCTGACTTTAACTCTTTCTCTTATGGTGCCAACACATTGAAATTAAGCAACCAGTCATGCCAACATTAGTTACACTGTAATCTGAGTTTTTCAATTTTAACTGTATTGTAATATTTTATTTTAGCTGTACAATGTATTATTTTATTGACCTGTACTTAAATAATGTTTTGTAATTGTTTGTGTGATAGAGATTATGCAATGTTTGTGTTTGTTGATTGTTATGAACCTGCCTGAGGACTGCAGATGGAAATGAGCAATTAGCTACAATCTGGCATAATTAATCTCTTCTCTCTTCTGAGATTAATATATTTGTATTCATGGTCCTTGTTGAAATAAATACATAATAATGAATATTAAAGACTCAGGGTGTCGTACATTCAGACTGTTTACTGGCAACAACAAATGGAAGGAACAGGAATAAAGAGTTTGACATGCTAGACCGTGCTTGATAATAACAAATAAGAAGGGACACCGTCCTGTTGTAAATCCTGCTGGTGTCATCTAGCATCTAAAGTGTTGGACAACAAACAACAAAGTCAAGCTAAATATGCAAATGTTGTCCTATAGTGAAAGTTAGGAGGGCTTTGAAATCTAAAGTGTTTATCCTCTGGAGAGCAGGAGTGGGCTCAGAGATTTGTATTTGCTTGTTTAGCAATGTTTAGATAAGATTAGTTCAATACAAGAATCAGTGTTTCTTCAACGCAGTTCAGCGAAAAACAGACATCGAGGGGCTGCCGCTAATGTTTGCTCAGCTCATTCTGGAGACAATTATTAATTAGTTTGACAGGTTCTGGGAGACAACCGCAAAGTAATGTTTGTGCCATTAAAAGGGACTGCATGAAAAGAACCAACAAATGGATTAATAACACATTTTCTTTAGGTTTAAAAACTGATTTGTTAAATTTCTAGCTGATTTGCCTCCATTGGACTCCTTTGTTTACTTCCAGAACATAGTGACACCAATATATAACACTTGCCTTCTATTGGCTAGTGCTCCAACACATTGTACGTGATAGGCTAAGGGGCGGGACATCTCTAAGCAGTTGAGCAATCACAACAGAGCCGGCCAGCTAACCAATCAGAGCAGACTGGGCTCTGGTTTCAGACCGAGGGTGGAAAGAGGTGCTGCAGCACAGGCAGTATGAGAAAAATAAAGAGCTTTTGAACTTTAAAGGTCCCATGTCATGGCCATTTCTACTGATCATAATTCCATTGTTGAGGTCTACTAGAATAGATTTATATTGTGCAATTTTTCAAACTCACATTGGTTTCTCATACAGCATCTCTGTATAGTATGTGTATTCACTCTCTGTCCTAAACGGCTTGTTGGAGCTCCTGCCCCCCCCCCCCCCCCCTCCCTGTGAGCCCAGTGTGCTCTGATTGGTCGGGACGTTGAGAGGCTCGTTGCTGTGATCTGCTGCGAGGAGCGGAAGCCTGTCCGCACCTCGCAGCAGATCACAGCAACGAGCCTCTCGGCGATACAGCGAGAACAAGCTAAATTCATCCTGAGCACACATAAACACTCACAGCCGAAGTAAAAACAATAAGTGTGGCTTGATATTGAATACGAAAAAGGTGGGGGTCTGCGGAGAGCATTTCTCCGTGATGCCAACTTAGTAGCCCGAAAAACGTTTACCCATTTAAACAGTGGTGGTAGATAACTTGTTTGTTTTAAACATCATAAATACACAAACAACAATGAATACTCACAGGTTGTGTACCCGAATCTGCCGCTGGTCCAAACAAAGTAGGAACAGCATCGTTCTTCAGTGCCCTACGCTGTACATATCCGGCATGAATCGCTGAAAGGTTTGGGAAGCTTTGTTACGTGAAATGCTGGCAGAGGGTGTGGCCTCTGGGTATTCACACGTCAGAGCAGGGTCGGCGTCAATGGGGGGTCATTCGCGGGCCATGCCCCCCCAAATGAGTCACTGTGCCCCCCCAACGCAGGGTGGGCAAGCCTTGCCACTTTGCCGTTTCTTTCTTTTTTTTAATCATATCAGTGAAAACGTTTCCACTAAAGGTTTTTTGTGTGAAATACATCAGAAATAAAGAATAAAATATAAAACACAGCCTGAGGTGTGCTCACTGCTGCTCTCTGATTGGTGTGTTGCTTGATCAATGACCCCCGACCTTTGTTTTGTTATCATTACGTGGCTGTGTGTTTAGATGAAAGCCCAGTGGCGATCTGTTCATCTGTTACACTGATTATACAGTAAAGCCATCGGAAATAATATGATATACAGTACAGTACAAGTACATGGGTCTCTGTGTATCATTCAAGCTCGGCTCTGTGTGTGTGTGTGGCACGAGCGCATTTTGTGAGTACGCGAGCGGTAACGTGGAATGTTGTTGTTAGCATCTGGTTAGCTAGCTATGCTAACGGATATAAAGAGCTGTTTCTACACCAAGGTGGAGGAGAGTCCTCCCCTTTCAGACTGAGAGGATCTTATAACCTCAGCTCAGCTCAAACGGTTTGGTCACCAATTATGTAAACAAGTTTTTGCGAGGAACACCTTTATATGATCATTATAGTTATTAAAAAATAAGAGAATAAATGAAAAACGGGTATGAAATACTATAGGACAGTAACACAATAATAGAGAGTGATTAGTAAAATATCCATAAAGAAAAAGTACATCTGTTTACAGTTCTGTTTCATATGGATGTTGAGAGATAGGCTATCCATAGATCTCCTAATGTTGCTCTCAAAGTGCACCAGATTGATGCTTTTAACTTCAATATTTTAAAAATAATCTTCCTGGGGGAGCATGCCCCCAGACCCTCCTAATGGGTCTGGGGGCATGCTCCCCCAGGAAGATTATTTTTAAAAACCCCAAACATTTTCACTGTTCCACATTGTGTCAAATGTTTTATTTACTCTGGGCCAGCGCACATACGGTACCACTTACATGTCAGATGAAGTCATCTCTGAGTTTCCAAGCGTTCTCTCGTGGCTCTGTGGACGTTCAGAGCGTCTGCCCGCTGCTGAGAGTTCCCTCACCTCGGTGTTTGTCCTCTGTGACCTCGATCAGATGGTGATGAAGACGTCTGTGGTCAGATCGGCTCCAGAGAGGAGAGGAGGAACAACCTGATCTCTCTCCTGCGGCTCCAGAGCCTCACTGCCGGCCAGAGAGCGCCTGATGTGGGATGGAGAGGGGGGTTGTGGGTAATCCTATAGCCAAACAGAGAGATCCGGATCACCATCACAGCGTTTGTACTGTATGATGCTGGTGTTCAGCTCAGTTATTCTAATAGAATTGCACAATGTGAAAGTGTAAACGTATTCAAGTTCTTTGGTGATGGGGGAAGTATTCATGTGCTGCACATCTACTTTAATACCACACTGTAAAAATACTCTGTTACAAGTAAAGGTCCTTGACAATGTTACCTAAGTAAAGAACATAATTATGTATAAGAATGTCACCCTGTGATGTTTATATATACTGTGATGTCCAGGGGTAATGAGTCCTAAAACCCGGAGAGACTTAGCATTTCACCACTTCTGGTTCCCTCGTCATGAAGGCAACGTTTTATTTAACGTGTGTGTAGTGAAATAAGCTCCAGGTTAACACGAGCTGAACAGAAAATCCTCCACTAGTAGATGTCCAAAGCTTCAAGTGTCAAACAAACGCAAAACATTAGCCGCTTTTAGCTTAGCGGTGGTGATGTGCAGC
This sequence comes from Harpagifer antarcticus, assembly GCA_902827135.1. Lineage (NCBI taxonomy): Eukaryota > Metazoa > Chordata > Actinopteri > Perciformes > Harpagiferidae > Harpagifer > Harpagifer antarcticus. The sequence goes on along the minus strand of CADEHL010001200.1, from coordinate 424,098 downwards.
CATGTGACCGTGATGTTGTTCCTTTATAGCCTAGCGTTAACTTTTGATCAGAAACGGACTCAGATCAGCGTTTCTCTAACAGGCTGAAATAGAGGGATATGAGGGATGTCTAAAATGCATGATCTGTTTGGTATTTTGAGCAAAACACATCATAGACATGCTTTTTATATATTTGTATCTGAGACCCATAATATATGCCTCAAAATAGCAGACCTTTAAATATATTTACATGTATGTGTGCCAGGTTCCCTATTATGTCCTCTCCTCCCTCTCACGTTCACAGACAGCTGCTGCAGAGCTCTATATTCTGATCCTTGTTAAGATCTGACAGAGTCACCGTGCTCCCGCCACAACAAAGCTGCAGGCTCGTCTGCACCCCCCCTCTCCATAATGACGGCAGCGCTCCGTCACCCGAGGCTAATACCTGCCACCTGATAGCTTCATCTACTCTGCACAAGGAGTGATTTCCTTCGTTGACCTCACTAATCCCCGTTAGAACATGCCTCAGCTTTCTCGTGAGCGGACGGGATTAGTGTTACAGCGAGGAGGCGGGGAACTGTAATCGTCACCGAAGCACGTCTGTAATTTTGGTTTGGTGTAAATCTGACATGCTAATAGATTTCACAGACGGTGCTAGCTGTAAGAGTCCAGCCTGTTTTTACCTCCTGTGGAACAAAAAGCTGGAGGAAAATGATTCCAGTCCGCAGAGCATTGTGTCAGTAGCAGGAAAGACGGTCATGACGTGAAACTCAATTTGTTACTTAATGTCTCACATTGAGAGAATGCCAATCTTTAGCCGGTTTATTCAATATAATCTTCACCATTTTTGATTAGTGTTTTAGCATGCTAACATTTGCTAATTAGAGGTAGACACAAGGTACAGCTGAGGTTGAAGGTATTTCATTCTGCATGAATTTGGTATCAATTTGTTGGACTCATTCAAATGTTTATAGGAATAGAAGAAAATGATCACCAAAGTTTTTACAATTCATCCTGACAGGAACATCACTGTCTTAACTTCATCACAATCAGACCGGCAGTTGTTCAGATACTCGACTAAAAAACGAAAATGTAAACATCATGCGGCGCTAGAGGAAAAGTCAGAAGGCTCCATCTTCTGGGGAACATGAATGTCTTCAGAATCCAAATCCAAATAGTTGTTTTCAGTAAGACCAAAGGGATGTTTTACAACTTGATTTTGGGCAAACGTTGTAGTTGATTAGCCTTGGGCTCAAAGTCAAAGTCAAACTTTATTGTCTGTGTTTTCTACAAACAGGGAGATCAAAATGCAATTTCTCAGCTGTCCCAAAAGACAATAATAAATAGCTTCTCTGCCTCGGTGTGTCAGGGCCTTTACAAGTGACATTGAGAGTGATGTGAGATAACACAAAAACTAAAGGTCGCCACAGACTTGAAGTTTTCAACATTAAAAAAGATAATTTGTCAGTGCACTCCTACATTACAATATCTAATGAAGCTGTTAAGGGTCTGGTCTGTAAATGCTCACATCGAGCACTTGAACTGTGTCCTGACCCGGAAAATAACCCACTCAGAGCCCTCCACATGCAGCTGGTGTGTGTGTATGTGTGTGTGTGTGTGTGTGTGTGTGTGTGTGTGTGTGTGTGTGTGTGTGTGTGTGTGCGTGTGCGTGTTGGATGAAAGCTGACACTCAGTGCAGAGATTACATCAAAGCGTTGGGTTAATAAAACTGAGCTCATAATGTGAGATGATGGATTTCAGCTCTCAGACGCTCTCACCTTAAATAAATCATCTGCACTCTACTTCCTGTTTGGGCCGAGGGCGAAAAGGAGCTGCGAGCGGTGGGATGACATCAGCGTGTGAAGCTCTGCAGAAGATTATTTAATGGATGTGATTGGAGGAACATCTTGGAGCAAAAACATTACCTCAACCAGATAGATGGAGATAGAGAGGATATGTTTTTGTTAGAAAAATATCGCACATTTTTCTTTGGGTGAAATTCAGTGCAAAGATTTAAGCGAGATTATAATTTTTTTGAAAAGATGATAGTATAGTTTAGATAATCTATAGATATTTATAGTTGATAATGAACACATCGACAACAATTGACAACACATTGCTGCAGATGGAGAAAACACAAAATGTTAGAAAAACTGTGGGTCAAATAACTAGGAAAATAGTAAAAGACGCTTGAGTCACAAACATTTATTTAGGTGCTTCTATTTACCAAATGTATGCAAAAATAAAAGTAATTTGGACGTCCACGCTGAAAACTGAAAGACAAAAATATGCATTTATTTTAGGCACATTTGTGTTTTTTGCTTGCATGTGGAAGCTTCTTTTGAAACTGCATCACGATTCACTTAATGGAAAGGACCGTTGTAGCGCGGTTGCACCTGTTGGGCACCGTAATCATCCCCAAGGTCAACAGCATTCAAGGTCAACGTTGAAATAATTAGAAATGACCGAGGTTAGCGCTTCCACCGAGCTGGCGGCACTTTCTCCACAATAGTAAAAAACACAATCAATCAAATCAAATCAAGTTTTATTTATATAGCACATTTATAAACGATTTTTGGTCGAGCCAAAGTGCTGTTCATATAATACAAATAGCCTACAGTAGAGACACTTTACAGCAAATACAACAGCACAGATTGTTCAGAATATCAGTATGAGAAAAACGACACCCTCTGTCCTTAGACCCTCACATCGTACAAGGAAACACTTCCAGAGAAAACCCACAGTTTAAAGGGAACATGGGAGAACCCTCAGGGAGAGCAACAGAGGAGGGATCCCTCTCCCAGGACGGACAGACGTGCAATAGATGCCGTGTGTAAATCGGCATATAGACCGAATGTTAGGAAATGCATGTGTCTGTAATAAGAAGATGAATCCACGAGGATGTCAGCTACAATCCTGACAATCCTACATTGTCAGTGCAGACCGTTTTACCACTGGACACGTGAAGGCAGCTTTACCCTTTAACTTTTTCCGAATCCTCCAGACATCCCAGATAAAACTAAGTGCAGTACAATTACCGTGGTCTTTGTCAGTGAAAGCACGTATAAACACGCCCACACGAACCTGCGATATAGGTGCTACTTTGCCAGATATTTTTTTCTGAAGGCAGTCAAACACACGTTGCATCTGGTCCCAAGGCCTCTTTGCTCTTTTTATGTGTGTGTGTGTGTGTGAGCAACTCTAAATACATAATAACATAGACTGGGAGCAGAGAAGAAAGACGGAGACGGATCTGTTTTTATAAAAGTCCTATAAGTGATGACGACGTCCCCTGAGGGGCTCGGTGCTGTCGGGTTTCACATGTTTCAGTCTCTGTCTATATTTTTCCTTCCGATTGGGGAATGAATTGGAAACACCTGACGAAACTCTGATGCAAATGTTCCGCTCTGCTGCTGGAGGCTCCTCTGGCACGACTACACAGAGGCTCATCTCTCATCTGACATGTTTCACCAAAATAAAACCGCGTTTGAAGCCGACACGCTCCATGCGAAACATCCAGTGTGACTCGGGTGTTTTCTCATTTGCACTCCTTTAATGTTTTTTTTTCTGACCTGAGATCATTTTAATCAGTTTAGTCAAACTTCTCAGGCTCATTCACTTCCATTCAGTTCCAGTCGGCTCACAAAACAACTGGAGACTTATTTAGGCTGGAGTTCATCAGGGGTAACCAGGTGTCCCCATCCCTGTCACGATGTTATGCATTTGGATTGGCTCTAGTTATCCAACATAAAGCCACCATGACACGAAGAGGACATATTATGCTCATTTTCGGGTTCAAATTAGTAAAAACACAGAACAGAACACTTACAGCGTGTGTGTTGTGTGTAAAGGCGTGTTTATGTTTCTTATTTTCACATTTTGTGCAATGCCTTTGTTTACACGCATGCTGCTCACAAATTGGGATCAATAAAGTAAATCCTATCTTGTTCTATCGTATCTTATTTGTGTGTGTGTGTGTGTGTGTGTGTGTGTGTGTGTGTGTGTGTGTCTGACAACGGGGTGAGGTCATCCAGTGAAGTCACAGCTGCTTCGCTGCAGGAAGCTGCTTTCAAGTGATTTTTTCTGGGAAGAGTCCTTCAGAGGAAGACGTGACCGTCCTCTACACATCTATCAGGTTTCTTTTTTCTCCAGTGAAGCAACAAGACATTGACTCCTCCAGCAACAGACTGGACTGCAGGGGGGAGACAGGGGGAGTCACACTGTCACCTCTCATTGTTACAGCTGCAATGCGTATCAGTTCATCAAAGGACTTTCTTTGCTTCCTTCTCTCCTTATGCTTTAATCCTTCTCTTTTTGCCATCAGTGCACCTTTTGCTTTTATCCCCCCAAACACCTTCATGCATCTTTTTCTCCATCATTTTGTATTCATTTATTTGCTTTCACTCTTTCCTGCCTTCCTTTGCCCTTCACTTCTTCCAGATGTCATGCTTTGTTCTCAGTGGGGGAAAGCAACAAAGTACTTTACTCAAGTATAGTGCTTTAGTAAAACTCTGAGGTTCCTGTACTTTGTTTTCATTTTAGGCTCCACCACCGTTTTGAAGCAAATACTGTACTTTTTACTTGACAGCTGGAGTTACTGTTCAGATTCAGATGTTTGGATCATTCAAAACATTGATCAATTATTAAATAAACATTGACATAAAATTAGAGGTAAGGATATCCAGCAGAGTAATGAAATGCAGCTCCCACCAGCTGTTACGAAAACCATATTGCATCAATAATCAAAATCCAAAAATGTATAATATCCGACTCTGAAATTGACTTTTACGTATAACAAGTACTTTACTTTTAATATATTTTGATGCCGATACTTTTTAATGTTTCTGAAGTAAGGTGTTAAATGGAGGACTTTTGAATGTAGGATTTTTACCCCATCCTAGAATACCTACTGAGAAAGGAAAGTGAGGACATGTTTGCCAGTAAGTACTTCTTCAAAGAGCTCTGTGTGTGTGTGTGTGTGTGTGTGTGTGTGTGTGTGTGTGTGTGTGTGTGTGTGTGTGTGTGTGGCCTAGCATTACTGTACTTGTGGGGACCTAAATCTGTTTACACAGTCACGTGTGGGGACTCGCCTCCCTTATGGGGACAAAATGGAGGTCCCCATGAGGGGAATCATTCATTTTAGGGTGAAGACTTGGTTAGGTTTAGGGATAGGATGAGGGAATGCTCCGGAGTACGTATAATGACCGGAGTGATCCCATGTTAATTTTTGACAAAATTAACATCATTGTACGTACTTCGTCTCACTGGAATATTAACGGTCAGATTGAATACAACATCGACCCAATTTCTCCGGTCAATGACAGGAGAGTTTTTAAAGTGACAAAACACTGTTCCACACATTTAAAATACTTAAACAATTAAACAATGTTTACACAGGATTCAGGCACCTTCCCTGGCTTGTAAAATGTGGTGATGCGCCCTGGAGGTATCAGAGTATTTAAAACATGTATACCCAGGATTCAATCACTTTTCCTGGCTTGTAAAGTGCTGTGAAGCAGCCTGTTCTCTGGGTGCAGTCTGGGTGCAAGAGCCATGTACTACAAGGATCTCTATGGGTGCGCTCTGTGAGTCTCACACCCCGCTTCTCTCTGGGTGCTCTCTCCCTCTATTCAGACCACTTTTCCCCAGCTTTCAAAGACTTATTCCTGGGTAGAAAAGCCATGTGCATCACACTGGATCTCTGCATATGTGCCTGTGAGTCTGATACCCTACTAACAGCAGTGACTCTGCTGTTTTCATCTTCTTGTACATTTCATGACTTAAATGTGGACGAAATGGACAGTTTCCTGTCCATACTGATATGAATATGTCCACAACACCGGCTGTTTATGCAGTCAAATGCACATTTGAATTAAAACAGTTTAATGCACTTTTAACACTCATGTACCCACAATTCAAGCTGCTTTCCTGGGTTACAAAGAGCTATGAAGCAGCCTGTCCTCTGGGTGGCCATGTGCTGCAAAGAGCTCTCTGTGTCTCTGTGTGAGTCTCACACCCCGCTTCTCTCTGGGTGCTCTCTCCCTGTATTCACAGCACTTTTCCCCAGCTTTCAAAGACTCATTGCTGGGTAAAAAAGCCTTGTGCATCATCCTGGATCTCTGCATAGGTGCCTGTGAGTCTGAGACCCTGCCAACAGCAGTGAACCTGCTGCCAGAATTACGAACATATTAATCAGGCGTTTTAACACTTTTTTCCATGAAAATGATTTGTATTCACTATCATGGGGCTAAATAAATCAAATTCCGGGTAATTCGGAGCACAATTGTACCTTTTACTATTTACATATATTTGTATTATATATTTTTGGGCTATAAAAGTGACATTTCTGGGTGACTTTGTCAGTTTATGGAGCTTAGCCCACAAATCCTGGAGGTTCCAGGCCAAATTTGGGAGCTCATAGGCGGCCTGCCATGCGCCCCCACCCGTGGAAAGAAGAAAAAAGTAAAGAAAACGGTCTATTATATCTTAAAATAATCAAAAATGAAGTTTACAAAAATTCTCGAAAAAACGACTGAGTGCCAACGGAGAAGGGGCTCAAAAAAGCTCAACCCTTCGGCGCTTCGGGTCGAAGCCCCGGACACTTTTCCACTCCCCCGTTGCAACTTACAACGGAGAGGGGAAACCAAGCCTCCCCTTCTCCGTCAAAAGAAATAATTCATAATTTTCAAGCTACTGTCTGCACGAAATCGGAAACCCGGTTTTTGAGAGGACTCAGAAAAAAAACGGCTGTCTCACTTCATGGAGGAATGTATCCGCTCCATGTGTACTCTGGCTCGGATACAATTGTTGCATGGAGACCCCCCAGCATGGTTCTTACCAAACTTTAAGTTTTTGAACTGGTCTCTGGAGGAATGTAAGGGGAGTTTGAGGGGACTCGATCCGCATTATGAGGCACTATTTTCGGATACATTGTTATCACTTTTTGCCCTTTTTTATGGTTCTCCAAAAACTGAACTTAGACTTTTTTTGAGTCTGGAGGAATGTAAGGGGAGTTGTCAGGGGACTCTACCCGCCTTATGGGACACTATTTTCGGATACTTTTTTTCATTTTCAGCCCTTTTCCATGGATGAATTGAAACTTATTTGTCACAGCAGGATTGGAAAAACTTGTCCATGCTTTTATCTTCAGTAGACTGGACTACTGTAATGGTGTCTTTGCAGGTCTCACTAAAAAATCTATTAGGAAGCTGCAGCTGATTCAGAACACCGCTGCTCGAGTCCTCACTAACACTAAGAAAGTGGATCACATCACTCCTGTTCTGAAGTCTTTGCACTGGCTTCCTGTGTGTCAAATAATAGATTTCAAAATACTGCTGCTGGTTTATAAAGCTTTGAATGGTTTAGGCCCAGAATACATTTTTTTAAATTTTTGTTTTTAGTCAGTTTATTGAACATGTCAGAAACAAAAACATACAACAATAATATATATATATATATATATTCTCCTTTTTTCCTTTTTTTTTTCTCACTCAAATTAATAATTATAACAAAGTACAAAAAACAAATAATAACAAAAAAAAACAATAATAATTCTCAGATAGTCTCTGTCATGTTCAACAGGGGCAAGAAGAAGCTTAAAAAAAACTTTTCTGGTCCTACCCCCTCTAGCATATATTTGCTTTTTGTTTTTTTACAAAACAATCAGAAATAAATTACTTTTACAATTACAAGAAATAACAACAAATGGGATTTTACAGGTCCTGTTCATAACCATTAATGATTTGACTCCTAAATAATACTTTCAGTTTAGATAGACTTGTACAATATTTCCGTACATTTCTGACCTCCTGCTAAATGATGAACCATCCAGATCTCTCTTGCCTTACTTTTTGGTCAATTTGACCCAGTTCTGGTAACCGCATTGCCTGGAGGATAGCACAGAGAGATGACAGGCTCTCTGGCCGCCTCACAAGTCACTATTGTCGGACACTTTCTTTGCTTTAACCCGGTTCTATCACTCTTTCCTCATTTGACCATAAAACGTCTTTCCTGCTGGGGTACTGCCTGGTTCCGTGGCACCCCAAACCCTCTCATGGTCGGGGCACCATGAATTGATGCATCGGACCCAATGTTGCCATCACCAGCCCCACGTTGGTGCGGAGGTGGGACCATTTAACCCAGTGGTAACCCAAGTCCTCCCTTGGTCCGTGTACCAGTCATTGAAGCATTGGACCCATTGTTGCAAATCACCTGTTACGCTAACGCATATAACAGAAAATAATTTAAATACAATTCATTTGTCTGTTTTAGTAAGGATGTCGTCCAAATGCCCGGTGTGCAGACTCTTCTATCTGGTGTTGAACAAGCATCTTAAGCACAAACATGCAGTGCGGAACTTGGAGGAAAGAGGCATCATTCTTAAAATGGCCAGTGGCAGAATAAATGTTCGGACCAAACCCTGTCCCATCACAGGGTGTTCGTATGCTGGGAAGAGACTAGACCGTCATGTAACTCATGACCAACCTGAGTTCTCCCGAGATGAGGCACATCAGGTCTTGGCAAGGTCCTGCAGTTGCTTCATGACCTCCGAGAGACTAATCCCATCATTGGAATGGCTACATCATTGGATATAGACAATGAGGAGGAATACCCGGTGCACCCTCCACCCTTCTCCCCACATACCGAGTGTGACGAAGAGGACTGCAGGCAGGTGATGCTGGAAAATATGGCATTGAGGGCTAAGAAGGATGCCCTCATTGATGAGGTGAAGACCCTGCGCTCCAGGCTGAAAAGGGGTTAAAACCCAGGAAGCAGAGTGCCACTGCTGCTGTGCTTGATGAAGACACAGTATCCTCCGGCAGCAATACACCTGTCAAGACTGTCATGCATTCACCAGAAGGCTCCGGCAGCAATACCCTTCTCAAGACCCCGGTCAAGACTGTCATGCATTCACCAGAAGCCTCCCGCAGCAATACCCCTCTCAAGACCCCGGGACGGGTGGAATACCATGCATGAAATCACGTTGCCTAAAAGCATGGAGACGTACATTCAGACATACAGGGATCATTGTGAGGGTGTCGCACCGACAGTAAAACGGATAGAAAATTGTCTGTCCAAGATCAGCCGGATAAAGAACTTCCTCGTATTCATGGCCCATGGTGTTAACCGGCTGTCAGACTGGCTGTTCCTAAAAGACACAAAGAGGGTCCGTGGCTGGAGCGAGTATATTTCAAAGTCGGGCCGGGCAGTCACAACATTGCTGTTGTTCCTAAAGAATGTGAACCATTTCCTGAGGTACTTGTCTGAGTCAAAGCTCCGGGGGTGCAGGCTCACCCAGTCTGATATGACCCACATCATCAGAGAGGTGACAGCCAACATGAACAGAAAAAGTCTGTCAAGGTGAAGAGGAACAAGCTGGATCGTCTGCCGAGCCAGGCGGAGCTTCTCGCCGCCATGGCGGCCGCTGAGAAGGTCTGTCACTTTGGGTAACCGCACCACTGTCGGACGTCTCCCGAGAGTGGACGTCCATTGTCTCTAATTAGGGTTAGGTTAAGGGTAAGGGTTAGGGTTAGGCATGTGTTGGTTATGGTTAAGGTTAGGATAAGTCTCCAGGAAATGCATGTAAGTCAATATAATGTCCCCTGACGTGATGTATACATGGTGTGTGTGTGTGTTTTATTGAACAGTGTGTTTGTTCAGATGCAGGGTGACAGCGGACATGAAAGAACGGTTGGACACCTCGATGAACTCACAACACCGACCTGCAAGCATCACCTTCTGACACCCAGCAGTGTGTGTGTGTGTGTGTGTGTGTGTGTGTGTCTAACAGCAGGTGGTATATGGGTCACATTCCCAAAGAAAAAAAATGATCTTTGTTCCAGTTTTATGTGGAGTTGCTGACGTGGTGCGGTGCGTTCAGGGTCACGCTGCAGGACGCATCATTCTGGGATCAAACTTGACAGATCTTCACAGCCAGGGTGTAAGAGACAGGAAGTGTCTGATAACTTTCTGGACGTGTGTGTACAGTATTTGTTTTGAATGAATTAGATAAGGGGTGTCCAAACCTTTTTCACCGAGGGCCTCTAGAGATGAGGTGTTTTGCCTCATAAGTTAAATTATTAGTTAGCCAAATCAATCAAATATAGGTAAGTTATTGTTACTTGAAAATGCTTTAAGAAACACAACAGCCTACATCACATATCTCCATAGGGTTTCATTTATTTAGTTGGCAGCTCATTCCTTAAAACAGAAGCTTTAGATTGCTTATAAAAAGATGAATTATGAAGGGTAGATTTCAATAATTAATATAATTAAGTTATTTAATCTCATCAACTAAGATTTGTTTGAAAATGTTTCCAACTTTAATTGACTGAATTTATTTTAAAAGTGGGCTTATTAACACATGAATGTTGTGTAATATATTTTTACATAAATATTTAAAAAGTACAATATATGACAATCACAAGTTTCATTTGTGCGCCAAATTCCATTATACTTTTTGAATTTGCTGAGGGCCGATTCAAAATGGACCGCAGGCCACATTTGGTCCCCGGGCTGTAGTTTGGACACCCCTGGTTTACATGATAAATTTAGAGAGAAAAAGTCTTTAAATAAGATCACATCCAAGAGAAAATGCACAACCAGGAAACAAACTACTGTTCCTAAGTGTCTTGGAGAAAAGTTTTGAAAGAGTTTTGAAAGTGAGACAGCTGAGCAGCAGTAATCATGGAGTCATTATTATCAATGATTGACAACAGCTCTGTCGGCCCTGCAAAAATGTGTGGCAGTAAAGATGAGAGATACTGCACACAGAGGATGACTGAACAGCAGGTCAGAGCAGAGCCGTAATGAACGAGCGGTCAGTGAAGGTGAACAGCTGCAGAGTGAATCTGTTCAATTTGATTTTGTTTATAAAAAGAAAAGGTCAAATACTGTAGCACAAACTTCGAATATAATTGTTTTTATAGCTGAATTTGGTACAAAGCATCTATTTGACATATGTATACAGTATATAAAGAAGAAAGTGGTAAAAGGTAAGCAATTTGTTTTTTCCCCTTTCCTGTTGTGTGTTATATTATATATAGGTTTTTGTGCATCTAAATAGTCTGCAAAGGCTAAAAGCATTTATATTGGTTAGCGCTCCAACACATTGTACGGCACATCTCTAAGTGGTTGACCAATCACAACAGAGCCGGCCAGCTAACCAATCAGAGCAGACTGGGCACTGGTTTCAGACAGAGGGTGAAAAGAGGTGCTGCAGCACAGGCAGTATGAGAAAAATAAATAACAAGCTGAGATTCCACAGATTCGGTATTAGTATCATCACTGAGCGATCAGAACTCGCGACATGGGAAGCAAACACAGACATCACAACACGGAGCTTTGTGGAGCAAAAACGGGAGAAATGTCTTACCTTCTGCTGTTTCTGATCAGAAGTTGTGTTCAATGGCATTAAAACGAAAAATACGCGGCTGAAGGTTAATCCATAGGTTCATCCAATGTGTCTTTGTCACTTTGAAATGATTACTGATAATCTATCATTCAATTTTTATGTCAAAAACTGAGTTTTCATATTAGCTGCTATGATAGCTACCAGAGTGTATGACAGCTTCCTGTTTTGGGTATTCTGGCTACGCATCACTCTCACTTAGGGTTGGGAATCGGAACTCGTTTCCAGATGAGAACCAATAAGAAAATGCTGGGTACCAGGTACCCATACAAAATACACAATTTCGGTTCTGCTTAACGGTTCCTAAACGCGGTAGACCCTGTATTCCACCGGGTCCGTCTGCGCCGCGCTGACCCGGTGGAATACAGGGTAAGGGCGGACTGGCCATCTGTGTGTTCTGGAGAATCACAGAACGACCGGTCGTCAGCGGACGGCACCGCCCTTAATTCTTTTAAACGGCATCATGTAAGTTGCGCTGACAGGCGACAGAGATCCACAGTTTCCCCGCAGCGAGGCTCCCCCCACCCTCCCGTAGACAGTTCACGACCTCAGTCACTTCATAACACCAAAGATGGATCGCGGTAAAGGCAATAAAGTGAGGCTCCACTACACTAAAAAATAAAAAGACAAGGCACTGTGGCAAGTTAATAGCTTGCCACAGGCATAGCTCAGTTAAAATAAAGCACAGCTATTGTGTAATACATTTGTATTGCATGTCTTTTTTTTATTTGTAAAAATGTCAGTTAATAAAGCTTAAAAGAATAAAGATATTTTTGCTATCTAAATGTTTGACTTCTTTCTTTTATAGTTTTGGAATCGAAACGGGGAATCAATAAGAACCGGAATCGATAAGCAGAATCGGAATCAGAATCTGAATCAATATATTTCAGACGATACCCATCCCTACTCTCACTCCTTATTTGGTAATGTGTAAGTGGATTTAGTAACTTTCCCTCGATTCTATTGGCTCTGACGGTTAAAAAGAGATGTCAATCATCAAAATCGACCAATGGGTTCCAGAGATATGGAAAATCCACCCAAATGACCCCAGAAGTGGTTTTTTTGTGTTGCTAAACCTCTATAAAAAGGTAAAATGTCACCTGTTTTGCATCAATCTTGATACAGGGTACATATTATATGTTATAGTTTGGATTCCTAAAGCTTTTAGTCTACTATCCCATCATTCAAGGGTGCTTTCCACTATAAGTAATGGTATATTTTTTTTACTGTGTTCAATCTGAATTTACTTTATAATAAAAACATCTATATTGATGCTGACTTTTCTCCATCCAACTCACAGGTTTATCATTGCTTTGAGAACAAAGACTATTAATTTAACCCTTTTAGAAGTGAAGCTAAAGTCATTTGTTCTTGGAATGTCATTTTCGAGCCTGAGGCCTGAAAAACAGGCTTGGGGCTTAACAGGTTAAAGCATGGAGACATGTCACAGTAGAGGCACAACATACAAACCGGAACAATTAGCACAATATGTCCTCTTTAACTGTCTGTCAACATCTCATTAAAATCTGATGAGATTCAGATTATTATTTCCAGAGATGCATGTGACACAAAATACAGAAACTCCGTCTGGAGGGAACTTTGGGATTTTGCGCAAAACCTATATAACAAACGACAGGGAAGGGAAAGCCAATAGGGCCCCTTTAATTTCACTAGTGTGCTTTGTTTTAGTGACACTAAAGTGATGATAATGTTGAAGAAAGCTTCCGGTTAAACCAGGTACCTGCTGCGTCCGTCCTTCTTTAAAGTAGAAGTTTAACAGCTCTTTGAGAGAGTCCATAAACACAACTTTATTGGACTTCATGTTCCGGCCCCTAAACGATGGTAAACGGTTTGGAAAACGCGGTCGTTGTGTTCAGTCGAGAATGATGAAAGCTGATCTTTGGCTGCCGGAGCAGAGCGCTGTGACTGGTGGAGGTGGTGGAGGAGGTGGTGGAGACGGAGGGTGTGTGTGTGTGTGTGTGTGTGTGTGTGTGTGTGTGTGTGTGTCCTCTGGCCGTCCTGCTGTTCATCAAAATTAAACGAGCTCATAAATCTGAACGACACACCACCGCGCAGGAAGTGGCTCCATGGCCCAAACAACTCTAGTTTAAACGGCGGAGGATTTAAAGTGAGGAGCGTGATGTGTTCAGGGGCATCTTTACGACCCTCCGCCTGCTGAAGCCTTCTGTTGGAGGTCTGCAGCGGACCATCATCCGGTGATTGATGCTACAGGAGTTTAAACTGCTCACCTTCACCATTATTACTGAGTGTCACTTCCTGTGTCGCTGAGGTCAGAGGAAAATGACTTGACACGTGTTTAAAAAAAACGTAACATTCATTCATTCATGTAGTTTCCTGCGCTAACAGTTTACTTTCCGGCGTGTGTATACAATAATTTGGACGTTGCTGTTACCTGTATTTATGTCAATTACTGTTAACGTTTCGCCATTGGGCACGTTTGGTTTTTACACCTTATGGACAATTCTTCTTTACATCTAAAGAAATATTATAAAGACATTCCTGTTCCCCCCAGGATGAATGTTTTTATTATTTTGGCAATCCCTAACAATTCATATAGCTCCAGAAATGGGTTGACAATTTACTTTGCATGTAATGATAGCATTTATCTCAAATGGACGGTAGATTTTATGTATTAAAGTAACTTCTGCCAACCCTGTCTCCTAAATATTACGTTCCCACAGAACTAAACTGCATTCTCAATTACGTTTAGTCAGAAACGTATTTTCTCCCACGTTACGTTCGTTATGAACGTATCTGAAATACGTTTATTTTCTACATATCTTTACCATTTATTGTCTTGCTTATAATAATGGTAATAGTCATTTATAAATATCATTTTAGAGCACACATTTGAAATCAGTAGGCGAGGCTGTAATGTAATTTACGGAATAAATACTGGCCGGATTTTCATTAAACTTGGTGGAAGGGTTTAGAGTCAAACAAGGAACGATCCATTACATGTTGGAGCAGATCCGAATCTCCGGTTGGTTACACAAATAATATTTCACATTCATTATCATTGTGAGATATGGCCTCGCCTTGGCGGAGGGTTTTAAGCGCCCTCCTAGTTTGTTATATTTGGTTCTATTGGCACAATATACTTTGGCACTCTTTACGACTTTGTTGAGCAACTCCTCCACAACATTTTCTCATGGATAAACAAAGTTATTTCCTATTTCATGTTATCTATCTGCTGTTTTCTCTGCTGTCACAACACATCATTGCTGGCAGGAAAGGTGGAGGACCCTGAGGGAGCAGAGAACTGTATTTAGAAGACAATTCAACATGTTTTTGACAACTGAGAATATATAATATGATATTACCCCGGTAAACGTTTCACAAACATGTTTCACTTCATATTCCATTCACGTTAAGCAGAGGAAATGACTAAAACACTAGATGAGTGACACATATCTCAATACCCAACCAACTAGAATCTATGACCTTATGTGAGAGCACACACTTTAGAAAGGAAAATATAGAAATTGTATTTAATTAATAATTAATTGTGAGACCTAAAGGGAACTTATTTTTATCACAAGTAGTATCAAGTAAAGTCAAGTTTTCTCCCACATGTCTAAACATAAGCATGCTTCTTAACAGTTTTAGATGACTTTATGGATAACAATTTGAAATTGTTTTTGTCCAAGCAGCATGAATTGAACTATAATGAAAAAGAAATTCCTCCTGCCAGTCACCTGGGGTAGGGCGGACTGGCCATTGGGAATACCGGGAGTTTCCCCGGTGGGCCGGTGCTGTGTGTGGGCCGGACACAGCCTAAATCCTACCGGCCCACATTTGTAAGTGTTCTGGCCCGGCCCAGCCCAGCCCAGTGGGGTGTGGCCAGGGTTGGGTTGTAACGGAATACATGTAACGGCGTTACGTAATCATAATACAAAAATCAAGTAACTGTATTCAGCTCGCGTTACATTTGAAAACGAGTAATCTGATTACAGTTCGTAAACCTGAAGTGAATACATTTTGGATTACTTATTGGAATTATTGGTGGAAAGATTTCCTCACAACATTTAATATTCATTACAAAAGGTACAGCCGAATCATCACAGCGCACAAAACCACGCAGATGGACCAAAAAGGGGAGCGTTTGAAAAAAATGTGCGGGTCCGCTCAGTGAAACAATAACAACGTAACATGGAGGAACAAAAGTCTGCGTTTAAATCGTGTGTGTGTGTGTAGAGGTGTGTGTGGTTAAAACACATCAGCCACACCGCTCTTTAGCCTTTCTAATGATTCTGAAGGTAAACACAGTGAAGGCGGTGCGTGAAAGGCACGGCGCGCTCCTCTTCTCAGAGGCTGAGTTAACCCTCCCGCTGCCTCCTGGTGCTGCAGAGATTTCATGAAGTGAAGGAGGTTTTCCTTCTATAAAACAGCTGTGGGCAGCAGATACTGTGAGAGTCATAGACATGAATACATAGATCAAGGCAGACTGGTGCACACACTCTCCTGTTTTGCCGATCCGGTGCTGAAACAAATATAGCTCTACACCCCTGGCCGAAATGTCCTTAAAATGAAGTCCGAGTTCGACATTTAATTAATGTCCTGCCAACACTGGCAGGACAGAAGGCGACACGCCCTTTCTAAGCCATGTCCTCACATCCCAAGATGCATCCCCAAAAAGTGTATTATGTTGTTACAACAGGGTTCAGGGGGAGTGGCTGTACGGCTGTACCCGTAGGATAGAAAAGGGGGAAGTGATGTCTGACTCAGAGGTCGCGTGGCTGTGGAGAAGAACGTGTTGCCCACATTCTGTTACTGAGTTTAGGCTATTTAGCTAGCAGGTTTATTGTTTTGGGTGCAGTCACTTTTGCCACAAAAAGTGAATCTGTTTACAGTTCTGTTTCATATGGGTGTTGAAGAAGAAGAAGAAGAAGACGACGACGAAGAAGAAGAAGAAGAAGAAGAAGAAGAAGAAGAAGAAGAAGAAGAAGAAGAAGAAGAAGAAGAAGAAGAAGAAGAAGAAGAAGAAGAAGAAGAAGAAGAAGAAGAAGAAGAAGAAGAAGAAGAAGAAGAAGAAGAAGAAGAAGAAGAAGAAGAAGAAGAAGAAGAATTGGGAGGGATGAAACCCTCTTTAATGGTCACACATGCAGAGCACACAGCACACACAGTGAAATGTGTTCTCTGCTTTTAACCCATCCTAGTACCAGGAGTCTAGTACTAGGAGCAGTGGGCAGCTATTGTACAGCGCCCGGGGAGCAATGGGAGTGAGGGGGGAAGGGGGATGTCTGGTGCCTTGCTCAAGGGCACCACAGAAGGAGGTGAACTGGGACCTCTCCAAGTAGAAGTCCAAACTCCAAATAGGTCTGGTCGGGGACTTGAACCGGCGACCCTACGGCTCACAGTACAAGCCCCTACTGACTGCCATAGATTTAGTCCCTAATTTTGCTCTCAAAATGGACCAGATTGATGCTGGAGGGGGGAGCTTGCCCCCGGACCCCCCTAGAGGAGGTGAGGTCCACCACCTGTCCACACCCCCTGTTAAATTGTCTCACCCACATTGAGGATGCTTCCTACGCCCATGTTTTATTCCATGTGTCAAGTCAGGCAAATTGGGTCAAAATGTTATTGCATCAATGATCTGTTAACATTAAAATCACTAAATATATGCCGTAACTATTTTGCTCTAGGCAACTCAAGGGCTGCTCAGGTAATGTGATTACTATATGAATAATTGTCCAAAATAACATAAAATGCATAGGGTTTTTTGTTAAGTAACATACTTTCGTCGCCGGCCAGCCGATACATGCCGCGCATTAAGTGGGCCTGTCTGTCAATTAATCCCCGGGCCACTTTTTCCCCCCAGTCCGCCCCTGGGTAGAAACAATGAAGCAGGAAAGATGGGCAACAAAATACTTCACGTGAACAAACATAGATGTAAACAATGCTGGATATAAAATACATCTTGAAAAAATGAACTCTGCAAATGTTTTTTGAGGAAGGAAATGCATTCAGCCCATTCCCATGTTTCCACTGTGTCAGCGCTCTGAAGAGCTCAGGCTCAGAGATCTTCCACCAAACCGAGCCAAGGGAACATTTGGACGCGATCCACGCTGCTCACTGGAGAGAATATTCCTCTCTGCGGGGAAGAGGGTTCAGAACACAACACAGCTGCCATGTTGTTTGTGTTTTGTGGAGAGAAAGTGAAGAGCCTACAGACCGGGTCAGAGGTCAGCTGTCAAGATAACAGCCTTTTTATTTTTCTTTCTCGAAAACACAAAACAGATTGAGATTAATTTGTCATCTTCTCAGGAGCCGAGATATTCTCCAACCAGGCTCATCAGCGAGACTACGAGCATAGCTGTTATTCCAGATATGATTCTGTTGTTCCTGGACGCCCCGTGTGGAGAGAAAATGTTCTTCTTATGCCCTGCAGGACTGTGAATCAACAGAGAGAGCGGTGGGAGCTGAACTTACACCAGCATACTGATCTTATAAGAATCCATCCCATACTTTGAGTCATGTGATTACTCTTCTTCACTTTAATGTCTATAATCTACAGCGGCCGACACGTGCACACACCAACCCAAAACACGTACATTAGGAGAAACACGCTACAGATAAGAAAACAATGCAAATATAAAAACACAAATGTGCCAAACCACATGCAAATTAAGAAACGTCTTCACCAACTTGATGAAACATGCGCAGCGAAATGGGGACACTAAAAAGTGACGCACACAGCTGGTACTACAACACTTGGTGACATTCGGGGATAATAAAGTTGGCCAACTGTCACTGTGACCTAAAACGTAAGTTCCTTCCGATATTATGGACCACTTTAAAATCCCCGAACATCAACAAGTGTTCCGGTCCCAGATGTGTGCGTCACTTTTTACTGTCCCCATTTCCATCATGTTTTGAGCTTCTTGCAGTGTTTCGTCTATGCAGCGGTTTTAGTAAACCCTGTGCATGTTCCGTGAAGTTTCTGAATGTTTTCTAAATGCATGCTTGGCCAGGACACAGTGTGTGGGACTCGACTCAGTTTACATCCACAGTAAGTATAACGTTGGTCTCATTGAGTGACACTCCATAACGTGTTGCTGGACTTTGAAGCTAAACTTGCTTTTCGACAAAGTAACTGTTCCATCGCTTCCTGATTATCCCAAACTACCGGGCGGACCGAGGGACATTGAGGGACAAAACACAAATGTGTGGCATTAAAAATTATTTGCGTTAACACGATATTATAGTTTGTACACACACACACGCACGCACACACACACACACACACACACACACACACACACACAAAAACACACTTACTATTACCCCCCGCCCTCCTCTTCTCCGTCCTTCAGCAGTCCTCACGTTTGACTTCCTCTGCTGCTGGCCCCGGCAACTGTCTCCATGGATACCAGCGGGGATCACACCCAATCGTGAGATGGTTGCGGCGCCCGAGGAGAAGGGAAGAGGAGGAGGAGAGGTAACAAGGACACATCAGAGGTGCCTCAGTGGGAGTCTCTGTGCAGCTGATGAGGTCAATCAGAGTTCAGGAGACAGGATGGAGGACACCTGCTGACACGCTGACCTTTGACCTTTACCTGCAGGTGGTTTTAGTCCCTGTGTTCTGTTACAATTCACTCAGAGATTCATCACCATGTCACCAGCTATTTTATTGAGTGAGTAAAGAATTGATCAGCTGTTGTTTCCTCAACATTTATTAACAGTTCAACAACTAAGCTTTTCAATTTGAAGTGAATCAGTCACAAATGTTATAATATATTCTATCTGTTTATTGTGTTGGCAGCCTGGCTCTATACTAAGGGCAAAGTTGGGCTTTTGGTCGGTCCAATACCTTGGTCCAGAATAAACACTTGCTTTAGCTTTCTGAATAATGTCCTACATTTCTGGTATGATGAAAGGTGAAATCCAATAATCCATTAGCAGCTAACATTTAGCATGCTGCATGGATTGTCATTATTTTTGTATAGATATTCATGATCCCCAGATGATGATCCCCACTAACTGAACTCCAGGCGTTTGCGTGGCGTTTGCTTTCTAAACAGCGTACATTTTAAAACAAATCATTT
Organism: Harpagifer antarcticus; assembly: GCA_902827135.1. NCBI lineage: Eukaryota > Metazoa > Chordata > Actinopteri > Perciformes > Harpagiferidae > Harpagifer > Harpagifer antarcticus. The sequence goes on along the minus strand of CADEHL010001200.1, from coordinate 404,640 downwards.
AGATGTGTGTGTTCTTTGTGTGTTGTATAATGTGTAATTTCTCCGAAGTCAGACTTTCAGATTCGATCTCAATACAATACATTAAATCATATGAAAATACTACCGATGAGACTCAAACATTCACTTTTATAAATGGTTTTGTGCGACCAGCTGTTACTGTAGATTTTCTCAGAAAGCAATAAACAGAAACAGTCAGTATTGACGTCTGCTGCATGTTTCCAACCGCTGAACAAACGAGGATCTTGTCCAAAGAAAGAGCGGACGCCTCGCAGTGAAATCAATGTCATCCCCATGACAACGCTGCTGTAAAAACTGTGTTTTTCAGAGCGTCCCCGGTCATCCGGAAGATTCTGTATCGACGGCTGATGGAGGAGCAAGGATGCAACCTCCATCATCACATCATATTATCAGTATGAGCAACATGTGAGATTTCCTAAAGTGCATTTTCACTCTGAACAATGTTTTCTAGTAAAAAAGTATTCAATAGAATTGCACCAAAAGGCCAACATGTCGAAAGTGTGTGCGATCACAGGTCTTCTTCTCACCAAAACAAACAGGAGATTAAAAACATTGAAAACCCTCTGAGTAACGCTGTTCATGGTCAAATGTATTTGTTTCTATGACCGAAAAACACACATGTAATAACCAAAATCCTTTATCCCGATAAAAAAAGGCTACCAAGATCGATAGAAAGTGTTTGGTGAAAAGTGTAAACTCAAATAAAACATCAATGTACAGTTTGCTTCTGGCAGAAAACCTGAAAAGACGAGGCATGTGCAAGGGATCGTTACCTTGGGAAACACTTGGGATTAGGTCTAGTCGTTTTTAGACATTTTCGTGGGGAAATGTTACTTAATTTATACATTTTAAAAGAACAGTCGTTATAAATGTGGCATTTAATTTGGAAGGAACACTTGATTAATGTTAAATCTTTGAAAATCTCCGTTAGAAGAAAATAGAACAAGATATAAAGAACGTTCGCTCTGAGCTCCACAGAGATCTGTTGTTTCAGCTCTTCACTTCAAGTCATATCCTTCATTACATTACATGTTACTTGTTAGACGCTTTTATCCAAAGCGACTTACATACTCAATACTGAGGGCAATCCCCACTGGAGCAATTTGGGGTGAAGTGTCTCAGGGACACAACGACATGCTGACTGCAGTGGGGTTTGAACCTGTGACCCCCTGAATCCCAACACCAAGGCTCTATCCACTGCGCCACACGCCTCCTTCATCCTTTCCACTCTTCAACTTCGAGATCCACATTTTATCGGAGTTTGCAAACATGTTTTGGGAAAGTTCTCTTCTAAATGTTTCTATGACAGTGAGTATTTTGACAGAAACGCACCAATAGTCCACTGAGATGCACGTCTCGGCGACTCTGAATCACGTTCTGACAACCAGCCGTCAATGGGGCGAGGTCTTAATACGATACAAATCTGTCTTCACGCTGATGGATGGCAGCCTTGGTGAAAGCTTGCGTTTAATAACTGATGATTCGCTGAGTTTGAGGTCCTCTGAGAGCAGCGGCATGCTAATGTCTTCTTTAAAACTCTCCACTGTGCTCCAACAGCTTCAGGTTGACGCTCGGCGGCGCAGACATCATCCGTCAGTGTCAAACTCTCCGTGCATCCCAACACTCACAGCTGGGTTCATATTTAAGATGCCTGTTGTGTAACTGACAACGTGGCATGAGATTGGCTTTGCTGCCATCGCTCTGCTACTCTTTACAGACTTTAAGTGTATCCGTCACTGTTTCACAATAATAAGAGTTAGAGACGGAGGGTATCATTTTGTTTTGGTCAATGAGGGCAAACGATTTTGGTAAGCGGAGGTGAAATAAACTAATTCAGACAAAGTGTAAGAGCAAGAAGCTTCTCAAGTTTGTTTATGGTGTGAAAATAATGTCAAACACATATATGTAGAAGCACAAACACCTTAAAATCCAAGCTGGCGATGCTAGTCTTAAAACAGTGTAGATACGTTGTGGAGATGTCATTGTGAACAAAAACACTAAAGAAAAGTACTAGTGATTTTATGAAACGCCTCAAAGCCATACATGTAGACAAAGACCCTTAAATAACTCTGCTTATTTTGCTCCACATGTACTGGGTCAAAACAGTGTGCAGTTCACATAATGTTATATTCAAACCAAACCTAAATGCATTTGATGAAACTCAATCAAGTGACATAAGAAGTTATAATAACAACTCATAAGTGTGTTAAACTGAACAGCACCAAGGTTTCAGAGCAGCATCATATGAGAGGTATATATCTGCTCTTTGTCAGCACTCAAACACACACACACACACACACACACACACACACACCCCCACACACACACACACAATTTATTTGTTGTACTCTTTTCCTCCAAAATGTGTCATGATGACTCACAGGTCCCCTAAATGTGTAACTAACCAAAGGTCCACTATTGGATAAGTACACACGTGCAGACACACACACACACACACACACACACACACACACACACACACACACACACACACACACACACACACACCATCCACACATACCATGTATACATCACTTCAGGGGACATTACATTGACTTACATGCATTTCCTGGAGACTTATCCTAACCTTAACCAAGACATGCCTAACCCTAACTATTACCCTAACCCTAACCAAGTCTTCACCCTAAAATTAATGATTCCCCTTATGGGGACCTCCAATTTGTCCCCATAAGGGAGGCGAGTCCCCACACGTGGCTGTGTAAACAGATTTAGGTCCCCACAAGTATAGTAATGCTAAGCCACACACACACCACACACACACACACACACACACACACACACACACACACACACACACACATTTACTATTCAATGTGAACACAGTGTTCCCGATTGGACTGTAGGCTCCCTGCTTGTGTGGGAGTACATTTGTAATTGTCTATAAATAGTCTCGCTGTGTTTCTGCTCCACTTACAGTCGAGTGTTTTTGTTCCAACAGGAACATTTATAGATATGAAATTATAAACAGTCCTCTGGTTTTCATTCAGCGTCACAGCTACTGATGCTCCTTATCCTGTGTTTGTTTGGGAGAGGACATCTTAAAAGGGGACTATACAGATTATACTGCTGACTTTTATTTTTGGAATTTGAGCTTCTGTTAATGTTTTCTTTTTCAGTTCAGGCTTTGTCTTTAATGTTCAAATGTTTTTTTGTTTTCATGACATACTCTAAAGTCACTGTTCTGGTTCCATTAGAAAAAGGCCTGCTTTCTCCTCCTGTAAAATGGTATCTCATCCAACATATCAAGCTGAAACGAGGCCATCATAACAAAGTTTTACTTGACAGTTAGCGAGAGAGGGTTTGCCAATCTTCCTCTACATTCATGCCTGCACCAAAACATGTTAAGCCAGAAAGAGATGTTTGTGGTTTCACCCTGACTTTAGTGTTTAATTCCTGTTTCTCATACTGCCTGTGTCTGCTCTGGTTGGTCAACCACTTCAATATGTGTTGGAGCGCTAGAAGAGTATGTGTTACATGATGATGTCAGTATACGGAACAAGTGGAGTTCAATCAAGGTATTTCAACTGTACATTGAAGCAAATGTTCGTAGTGACCAAACGGTGGTACTACAACTTCTGTGACCGTCCGATAAACGTCACAGATTAAACATTTACGGTGGAAAACAGACACGTCTCTGCTCCTGTCTCCAGTCAGAGGAGACGCTGAGGGGTTAAAGTATCGAGAGATGACGTGTGATTCGCTGTCGGGGATCAGGTGACCTCCAGTGTTCGCTTCCTCTCCGGTCTCATCTCTCCAGAGTGGATTACAGTGTGAAACTGAGTGTGTGGACAGGGGCTTGGCTAACGAAGGGCGTGGCACACATGTGTGTTGTGATCCATTGTGTCACAACACAGATAGATTTCACCTGCTGTGTCACTGCTGTTTGTTCTTTAAAGAAAGGTTTGCCCTCGATCTCTGACATGTACACATGGAGTTCCTCTGGACAGAAACCCTAGCAGGTGAAACAGTGTGATCTGATCCTGATAGCATGTATTACTATACTGTATTGTCCTGGAGGCTTAGTTACCTATAGCAAGACACACCTTCCATAGTTAACTTCACTTTTGGCTTGCCACGTTTAATGCAGCTAAACCTCACAACACAAGAGAAATACATCCAAAGGTGTATCTTGTAACCATCAAGTCAGCTCATTTTAGTTTAGTCACCTGGCAAAACCATCAAGATGTCAACTTAAAAGAAAAAAGTTTTGTTTGTTTGTCTGTACCAAGTGTAATCAGATCCTTTATTTCAGTAAAATACTTCTAACATACTTCACACCAAGTAAAGCTCCTGCATTCACATCCTCACTTCAGGTCAAAGTATGTAAGTACTAAGAAAAATGTCCTTTTAGCATTAAATAAAAGTGTTTATTTTTACATTATTACCGGTGTAGAGGAATACTCGATTCTTATTGGTCAATTTGTACACTTCAGAGGGTGTTATAAGGAGAACAGACCGTTTCTAAGGAGGATTAAAAGGGAATATGTGCAGTCAGAAAGTGGTCTGGTTAATTTAACGGAGTGGAATACTTTTTGAATATAACACGTTTATATTTTTGGAAAGCACAACACTTTGGATTCAAGATGGCTAAACTGTAATAAAAGAACAACAGTGAAAAGAGAAGGGAAGAGGTCAAAAGACAGAGAGCTGGAAAGCAGAGATCTGAACAGAAGAAGACTGACAGGATAAACACTAACGGGAAAATAACTGGATTCGGCTTTAAGTGCATTTTACCTCCTGGAAGGGTTATTCATACAGTGTAATAACTCTAGTAAAGTACAAGTACCTCCAATCTCGAGTAAGTACTCTTTCATCACAACTTTAAACTTATCTGTAAATGTCAAGATGAATCTGTGTTTCCTCAGCTCGCCTGATGTGTTGCAAAAGACAGAGGGGAAATTATGAAAGGGGGTTAAAAGCCCTTTGGTTCTGTAAATTATTATAAACAGGCGAAGGGACACAGCTGGAGCAGCTTTAATAGACTCATTCCTTTTCATAGATATTATTGGGAGTTTAGCCTTTGCAGACCATTTACAATAACCCTATATAACACACTAGCTTAATAGGGCCTCTTTAAGATACTTTGTGCATCAGAATCAAATCAATGGTCGGTGACGAAAGCACAATTGCTGTTAAACATAAACTATCTGCATGGCTCTCCACAACTAAGAGAAAGTGGGAAAGTGCAGTGTGTCATTTCTCATATTTTGGATGAACTGACCCTTGTAAATAATAAAGTTGAGAAAGCTTAGAAATCCCCACATGGTTAGAAATAAAAATTCCCCAAGTGTTCGTTCTTCATGTTTCGTGACACGCAGACTTGTGACTGCCTCCCTGCAAACATCTGGCACCGTTTTTAGCGGCCATGTTTGTTTACAGTGTGGGAAAAATGACTGTTGCTCTTTGATACCCCGCCGCAGTGTGTTGATCAGTAATGTACATACACATAGGCTCTGAAGTATTTGATTATAGCAGCTTTTATAAATCAGAGAACCACCCACGTTTAATGGACATTCTCACTGCAGCCACGACTGATTCCTAACATGCATATGTTCAGAAGCTGTGTAAACATGGGACGTACATGTGTTCAGCAGTTTGCAAGAGAAATGTGACTTCAGCATAATTACATACATCACCTTAAACCAGGGGTGTGACATTCAAGGCCCGCAACTTCATTTTCTGTGTTGTTTATTATACAGTATGCCGATTTACAGAAGCACGTTGCCATGGAGCACAATGCATCTCAAATTTGACTTTTTTCTCAGAATTTGATTTTTTTTCTTCAAAATATTCCTTTTCTCTTATAATTTGCCCTTTTCTTATAATTTGAATTTCTTTCAAAATGTCACTTTTATTATTGTGACTTTTTTTCTCCAGAATTTGGCTTTTCTTTTCAAATCATTTTGTGACATTCTCACTGAAGAGACTTGCAATTATCTGCCCTAGATTTCTGCTTTCAGACGTAGTTAATTATGAAGTTATTACCCTATCCGATAATAATCCAATGCAGAGGCAATCATGTAATATAATACATTATTTTTATATATGAGATATTTATATATGTAGTCTTATATAGTCTTAAAGTTACAACCGGCCCTTTGATGCTGATGTGGCCCGTGATGAAATTGAGTTCGACCCCCCTGCCTTAAACTCATATGAAGGGGTTTTCAAATAAAGTATTTAGGAGTAGGTTTAAGACTTTACTTTAATAAAGCTTATAGTTAGGGCTGGCTCAGACTTGCCTTGAACATCCTCCAGGGTCCTTTATTTTATTGTAATTTGTTGCAATTTATTTTATAATATTTTATTTTATTTTATACATTTTATTTTACTTTTTTTAATTTGTCTTTTTTATTAATATTACCATTTTGTCAATTGGATTATTTATGTGTTTTTTTAATTATTAATGTATTATTACATTTTTGAGCCCAGTCTGCTCTGATTGGTCAGCTGGCCGGCTCTGTTGTGATTGGTCAACCGCTTATACATGTCCCGTCCCTTAGTTTATCAGGTACAATGTGTTGGAGCGCTAGCCACTAAAAGCGCAAGTGTTACACAGTGATGTCACGAAGTAAATATATTTTCTGGAGGGAACACAGGGATTGTAGCCTTTGCAGACCATTTACATGCACACAAACCTATAACACTCATCTTCTGAACCCCTACAGTATGTCCCCATCGCTTTTCAGCACGAAGTGACGTCTTTACATTTGATATGAGTTGCTATAACAAACCCTAAAGTCTAGAGAAGCTGCTGTGATTTCAGTGTCGTCCAGAAGTCACAGACACATCCTCTTTGCTTTGCTCGGCTGTCTAAAGGTTGCCAAAGTGTCCTCAGTGTGTGTGTCTCTGACCTTGTAGCCTTCGGGGTCATCCTCTCGTTCAGCTGTGTGCAGGTTATTTGATCCGGAGCAGAGACGTGCAGATAAAGGACGACTCAGTGCTGATTCATGCACACACACAACAGCCTCTCAGTGTTTGTCTGCAGGAAGTGTTCGCTCACTTCCTCGTATAGGAACAATTCTCTCTGTTTATGTATCGACTATACCAAAGCAAATGTTGTATGTGTTTAACTATTTGGCAATAAACCTGGTTCTGATTCACTAAAAGTATATTTAAGTATAAAACAGTCATCAGAAATTCAATTTGGGGTGTCTCAGGGACACGCTGACTGCAGTGGGGTTTGAACCTGTGCCCCCCTGATCCGAACACCTACAGATAACCCACTACACCACACACCTCTATATTAGTATACGTTTATTATATACACTTTCGTTGTTTCTTACTATTAGCATTGAGTTTGTGACATCAGTCCTGTGTTAATGTCAACAGCAGTGTGGTTAGTTTTGACAAAGTAAACACCCACACACACACTTTCCTGTTTATGTGCCCACTTGGGGGTGTGTCGTCAGTCTGATTCTCTGATTGGCTCAAATCTCAGGCGACTGTGACCTCAGCAAGTTGCCGTGCCAACAGCAGCAATAACAAGCCATTAAAACACACGAACTGTGAGCTGGGGTATCTCCAAGCATCTTTATGATCAACACAGAGACAGGATCCCTCAGCTGAAGGACACGCTGAGTGAAATGGAGAGCAAGGAAACCCAATAAAAGGATTGTCATATTTTAGGTTGTACTACATTCATTGTGCATTTCCCCGCTGTGGGACTAATAAAGGATTTCTAATTACACATCTCTTCAGTGAATATCTGCTTTAAAGTTCCCCAGCTAATTTGTCAGTAAACACACAATATCCCACCTCTTATATTTGGGTCTAATTTGACCTGTATCAAAATAAAACATTTCATAAATATCTAAAAGGCATGTTAAGTACAATATATATTGTAGTGTACTTCCAGTATAATGTTGATATTCATGTTGAAAACCACATTGAAGCTCATAATGAACAGTGTAATAATAATATCAATAGTGCAGTTACTCCTGCAGAATAATTGTCCAGGTTAAACAGCCCAGAGTTCATATCGCACACTTTACGATGGAAATCACTGCGCTCATATACATCTCACTATCTTTAAACAGGGACTCCACTTGTGAGCTTCTGGAGGTCAGAGGAGTTCACAGAGTGGGCTTTATGCAGCGTCCCTGCTGACCCCCACCAGCCAAACACACATGCTCTGTACCGACATCACCGAAACAACACCAGCCGATATTCGGGTATTAATCACTGACGCTGCACCGACATGTTGATGTAAACAACAGTCAGCTGTTGACTAATGTCTCCAAGGTGCTGCTGGTCTCACAAAGAGACAACAATCAGACTCAGTGTTTCTGGATGGAGTGGGTTCAATGTGTGTGTGTGTGTGTGTGTGTGTGTGTGTGTGTGTGTGTGTGTGTGTGTGTGTGTGTGAGAGAGAGTACAATGAGTGCTTGTTGTGAGGGGTTCTGGGGTTCATGACACACCTAGACAAGTAATTAATACTACCTCGAACTACTTAGCAGATTGACATGCAAGCTTGTCAAGCTGGTCATTGGTTGTGAGGACCCCATTAATAACATTACATTTCAAATTGTATTTAATTTTCTTACGCTCTAATTGAGCTTTGAACCAAAGCAGCTTACAATAAGTGCATAAAGAACAATAAAGATACAGAAATAAATGCTGCAAGTACCTTAGCTATATCATTATAAGTGCTATTGCATCGACTTTAAATAAGGCGAACGTTTTAAGAATTGGTTCAGAAGTGAGATATATTTTTCTAATTATTGGTCAAGGTGCAGTCCATTCCTTATACCATTTGTATTCAAACATTTACAACAAATGCAATAGAATCTACCGAAGCCCTCTACATAAGCCATACTATTTCTAAATGTTACTTTTATGTCTCTTGCATTATTGTACTTCTTTATTTCCTACAGATGTCTTAAGTATTCTACATGTATGCTGCATTGTTGGAGGAGCCTAGGACCTTCATTGCCAAGATGAAAGTGTATCAGAGTCCGAAAACGTTATCTATCCCGGGTTGAAATAAGGTTTCACGACAGTTGCACCGATTTAGAATAAAATATGTTTAGAAAAATAAGAAGGGGAAGTGAAATGAGGTAGTTGTCTATAGCTGTTGTGCATATGACAGTAAAGCCTTTGAATCTTTAACACCAACATTGGCATCACTTTCCATCATGTCTTTATATTTGTATTCTTTAATCGCTGGGTCACGCTGTGTCATGGAGGCAGAACGTTCAGAGGATAGGTTTTTAAACGTGATATAACTTTAGGCGTCTTGTATTCATGCAACCAAAACAGAAATAAATAAACATAAAACTACAATTTCATCTAGTTTTTGCTCTAATGTAGGTCTTTGGAAAGTGTGTTGTATGCTTGTATGAAATGTCTTTGAGAAATTAGAAAAGTGCTATATATAAATTCAATGTAGTATTATTAAGATAAAAAGTTTCCTTGAAGAAAGGCAGATCAGAGAGGGAAATTATTCTGCAACTTTAGTCTAGCCTTGTGCACGTCACTGCATAAAAACAAGATGGAAATCAACAGACAGATCAACAGGTCGGGGATACAGTCACTGACCTCCTCCTATCACGGAGCGTATTTTAAACACTTCTTCCTGGTTGTTTGTGGAGCAGGTACACAAGCTGTAAACACCGTCCTTATGTTCGGACGTCACCGTGTGTGTGTGTGTGTGTGTGTGTGTGTGTGTGTGTGTGTGTGTGGTGTGTGTGTGTGTGTGTGTGTGTGTGTGTGTGTGTGTGTGTGTGTGTGTGTGTGTGTGACAGCAGCTCCGAGGTGGCAGCAGGTGAGGAGATTCTGCTCGGTAACCCGTCGTCATGGAGAAGACACCTGCGCTGTGATTGGTGGAGAGCTGCAGCTGGAGGTGTGTGTGCTGTGTTCTGTCTGACTGATGGAAACACAGCGAGGCGGTGATCTGTGTTATGTAACAGCTCTCTGTTTTGTTCGGGCTCATTGAGAAGCAGCTTCATTATGATGATGAAATAAATGGACAAATAACTCAACTGTTCAGCCCACACAGGATCAACAGGAGCTCAACACCAGCAGCTGAATCTCTCATGCAGAGGTGTTGCATTAAGTTGCACTAGTTTCTCACAAAAACAATTGTGAAATGAATCTGTTTTATTGGTCGAAAAATGTTGTGATTATTCCTTGTTTCTATTATTTTCTCCTTGTACAGAATCAGCCGTGCTGCACAAAGGTTGCCGGTTGTTTGGAAGTTTTTCGTAATTTTAGTGATATTTCTATTGTATTAATATATACTTTTTTTTTTTAATTCTATGTTGAAATATATTTATTTTCAATAGCTTCTATATCTTTTGACGTCATGGCTTCAAATCAATGCAGAATTGTAGTTTTACACTGGAGTAAGTAAATACCTCTTTCTATTGGATTTTAGGTGATAGATTTGAGTTACTTACTAATCACATTTCCTTTGATAGCTTTCATATCATGTGGCCTTTTGACATAACAATCAAAGCAGCGTATAATATTACACTGGATAAGAACGAAAACAATTTTTAAACTGCATTACTTGAAATAAAACTCAATTGATCGGAGATTTAGTTCTTGATCTGGATGAAATGTCAGATATTTCAGCTTGAGGCTTATAATTCTACAACATTTAGTTTGCTATTTCTCCTTTAATTTAAATGTTTAACGAGGGCATTACATTTTTGTTGGACAGGGAAGCAGCTTCGGAAACCTTCTCCTTCCCTAAACCAGTTCATTATTTTTCCATGTTTGAAAAACTACGACTGTCTTCTAAGAGAGATTGTATGACTATGTTTTCTGCACATGTAAGCGATATCACATCTCCTCCCTCTCCAGGAACACTAGCTTTCCACTTTTCCCTCATGGTCTGACATCATGTTGTTCAAACCACTCGGGGCTTAATCTCTCACTTTACTCATGTTGTTATTCCTCACTTACTTCCACGTCCTCTCCTCCTCCTCCTCTCTTCCTTGTCCTCCAGCGTTGACCAGGGGATCCTTTTATACAATTACCTCCAGTGGAGAGCCATAATCTCATTCTGCCTCTCTCTGTTGGTGGGTAGATGAGAATAAAAGGGGGCGCTGCACCTCGAGAATACATAATGGATCAGAGAGCGGAGGATACAAATAGCTGAGGACAACCAGGGAGGGAAGACACATGACTCTGTCCTCCTCCAGCAGAGAGGCCTGTGGTTTACATCTGAACCTCATGTTGCTCCGGGAGAGGAGCGTTAGTGGTGTGTTTTTTAAAATGTATTATTCCTTTGAACGACATGACTTTGAACGCAGCGCTGGCTTCTTCGATAAGACGCCGCGGCGCTCTGGACGGATGTCAGATGTGCGGCCCAGTTGGCGGTTCTTCTTCTGTTATTCAATTCCACCACAGTGAATAAGTGGTTTCAGTGTTTTATAATGAGAAGAGGATGTGGACTCAAGAGTTCTTCGAAAGCTGAGATCTTAACACACACACACACACACACACACACACACACACACACACACACACACACACACACACACACACACACACACACACACACACACACACAGAACGTACTCCTTTCCCAAATAACACTGCTGATTTTTTATTTTCCTGCAGCACCTCTTTTCAACCTCTGTCTGAAACCAGAGCCCAGTCTGCTCTGATTGGTTAGCTGGCCGGCTCTGTTGTGATTGGTCAACTGCTTAGAGATGTCCCGCCCCTTAGCCTATCACGTAAATCTGTTGGAGCGCTAGCCAATGAAAGAGCAAGTTGTACCTAGTGATTATGTTACGCAACTAAACAAATCAGTCAAATGGAGGCGTTTGAGGCAAAGGGGGGGAGTGGGAGATAATTTGGGATTTTAACCTTTGCAGACCATTTACATGCACACAAACCTATATAACACACTAGGGAAACCCCTAAAAGCTTAACAAAAAACAAACCCACCTTATAATCACAGTTCTTGAGGTTCCTACTCGTTATATCAGTTGTTGAACCTTTGACACCTTTTTGAGTTACGCTCTGAAGCTACTTGTTACTTCTTGTGTTGTCCAGTCTTTCAAAAGCCTTATATTTAGGCCAATATGTTGTCTGTGTAAGGAGTAGTTTTTTAACATTTAAACAATGGTTTGAAAAGTTATATTATTTGGAATCAAAGGTTTTTAAACTTCTATCGTGTGTCAAAAAGTGTAAGAAAGACCCCTCTCCTCACAGCTCACACTCTTTATACCATCTTTGACAGAGGGTTATTTTGAGTCTGACATCCCATCTGATGTGATGTCCTCATTATCCTGACCTGGGATCAGCTCACATTCACATTTAGATGAGTTTTAACCATCGCCAATGACTGGAGATTGGAGAGCTTCCCAGTGATGAAGGGGAAAAATCTCACGTCCCGCCTGCCAGCAACCAGAACTGACAGTCGTTGGAGAAATCTGACTTTTATTTTTCCCTTTTTTCTTTAATAAATCTGTGCAGACAAAGTCCAAGAATTACACTTGGCACCTCCGAGATGGGCTGGAAAGGATTCAGCCGTAAACTGTGAGCTTTACTTCAATCTGACCTACCTCCCAATTTATCCAAATCTCAGCGCCTCCCTCCCCCCTGCTTCTCCCCACGCTTAAGGAGCAGTTAACTCCTGGGTTTAGAGTTTGTGTGTGTGCTCGAGCTCAACGAATTCATCTTTCTGGCACGAAATGAAAACAGAAACGGAGCTGTGTAACCGGAGAAAAGAGAGTCGCGGTCATTGAAGTTTCTCTGCGAGGCCGAAATAAGAAACAAATGGCTGCTTCTCTGCTGGCTCGCGTCCCGGACTCCTTGTCCTCCTGAGACTGGTGTCTGTTGTCTTCAACAACAAAAAGAAACCCCGCATCAGCATAAAGAAAAGACGAATACTCTTCTGTTCTCAAGGTATCAAATCAAGCGTTCACTCAACTTTATCAGGTAGGACCATCTGATCGTCTTTAGGTCCTGCCAACACTAAGTAGGGAATACAACAGGAAACAGGACGCCTCACTGTCTGATTTGGACATTTGGACCAGTGTTGGTTTTGATAGCTTACACTATGACCAAGATATTTCACAACAACCTTCTGCACAGTGATAACGAGATTAAAAATGATCACTAGAATGAAAGGAAGGCGTTCAGAGAAGTGCGCTTCTATTGGCTAGCGCTACAACACGTTGTACTTGAGAGGCTAAGGGACGGGACATCTCTGATATAAGCAGTTGACAAATCACAACAGAGCCCGCCACCCAACCAATCAGAGCAGACTGGGCTCTGGTTTCAGACAGAGGGTGAAAAGAGGTGCTGCAGCACAGGCAGTAGGAGAAAAATACAGAGCTTTTTGAACATTAAAGTGGACCTAATTTTTTTTTCAAAATACCAAACAAATCATGCATTTTAGCCATGCCTCATTTCGCTCTATTTGCTCTTTTCCAGCCCTGTTTTTCCAAGGGCTGATTCTGCTTTTGTGGCAGACTACAGCGCCACTTACAGGCCTGGCATATGTACTACAGCGTCTCCAGCGCTTTCGAGCGGTCTCTCATTCCCCTGATAGGTGGAGAGTTGCCCATATAGGCGGAGCTCCCCTTTTCTGATATCAGAAAAATTAACGTCTGTATCAGCTCCTTTGCAGCCCCGTTTTTAGAGATTTAGGTATGGAGGAAAAGAGAGAGGGTTGTGTGACACTTGGTGAGTTCCCTGACACACCGGGGACACATATTCATGTATAAAAGACGTACAAAAGTGCATTTTGAATGATAGGTCCCCTTTAAAGCATGGAGACATGTCACAGTAGAGGAACAGAATACAAATATGAACCTGAAAATGAGAATATGTCCCCATACAATTACATGCTACTTATTAGACGCTTTTATCCAAAGCGACTTACATACTCAATACTGTGGGCAATCCCCACAGGAGCAATTTGGGGTGAAGTGTCTCAGGGACACAACGACATGCTGACTGCAGCGGGGTTTTGAACCTGTGACCCTGTGACCCTGTGATCCCAACACCAAGGTTCTATTCACTGCACCACACGCATCCTAAAATGTTAATAAAAACAGAATTACAACACCTACCATCATGTCCTTTGTTATTGTTTACTAGAATCAGACCAAAAATGTGCACCTGTTAAAAGACAGAACATTTTTGGAATGGCCAAGATACACACTCATTTTCGATTTACAAGGCCAGACGGCTATCGGCGGATCACATCTCAACCTTCTCTGACACAAGAGCTAATCGGGTCCGACAATCAGTTGGGATTATCACGGTGTTGGCAGCATGAGGACTAAAGCTGATTTGAGAGGCTGCAGGTACCGTCTGGTGGATCTCTAAAGGGTCAGAGGTCACCGGGTCATGCTGTCGTGACTGATTACTAGATTCACTAGATTTCCCTTCATCAGCTAGAAGAAATCCACGATAAATCTTTATTTATGATGTGTTAGAAGGTCGTGTTGGACAGGAAACCCAAACAATAAACCTTTGAGCGGAAAGGAAGTGCGCTGAGAGTCATGAGGAGACGACACTTCATGCAACTGATTCTGCTTCCAGTTTTTCCTGGCTTGGTTTCCTCCCTGAGCGTCTGAAGGAAACGGCCAGATAAGAGGGTTGAGCGAGCCATGTGGGTGTGTTCGTTTCATGCCTGGCGAGCTTCTCTGGCAGCAACATCACAGACGAATGTCCTCATTTAATTGAAAGCCGAGAGGGGGGAGGAGTCAAGGGATGTCGTGCCTTAGCTAGGGCCAACAGGGTTTATCAATCAGGTGATGCCATGTGTGTTTCCATCACCTGAGATAACCTGACCTACTTCAGCGCTGTGTTTTAAGACGAGAATTGGATGAGGGAACACGGAGCCTTGGTAGAGTCTTACCGTGCTGTGAACGCTGACCTTTAAAGACAGGAATCCCTCGATAGCAGGCTGGTAAACAAACGTGTCAAGGTGCTTACGCTCATTTTGGTTATCTGTAGTTCTAACATTCATTCAGTCACTGAGCCGAGCTGCTCCAGAGAGACAGAAGACGTCTTCCATCACAATGGGGAAAATCACAAAGAAACGTACGTCTGAGTCATCATGTTATCGTGACTATAAATGTGTTCCGTTGTTAAACTTCTCAGTGCGTGCTCCCAAGCTCTCTTAGGTAAATGTAACACCTGCAGTTTGGTCCAGTTGATCCAAAACAAGGACACATTTACCAAGTATTACATCTGTGTTCATAAGGACTTGTGAAAGACAAACCTTTGATGTAAAAATCAAGTCATGTAGACTGACAGGCAACCTTGCAGTTCACTTTCAAGCCAGCTGGATTTGCCCAATATAACATCTCATGATTATACATTTTGTCAGGCTTGTCGGTCATGGATTAGATGTGTAAAAGGCTGTACACATGATAGAAGGTTTTCTCTTTGCTCACTGCAGGGTTGGGCCCAGAGCTTAGGGCTGCACACAGCTAGTTAAGGGTTAGGACTTTTCTTTCTTCATATACACACAACAGCAACGTCCGCACAGAGCCGTGTTGCCGCTTATCATGCAGCTGTAGAAGAAGCAGAGAGGCAAGTTTTGAATCAAAACAACTATTTAGCAAGTTCAGGTTTCGTGGTTGAGCCTGGACTAAAACTGCAAAAGAAAGGAGCCAGCGTTGCATTTCTATGGTGAGAGTTGACTCAGAGATCTACGCTTAAAGTTCAAATTATTGCAACTTCAACCTAGTTACTGCTGACCTTCTGATGCATATCACAGCTGTAACGTATGTACCATTGCAAGCTAGCAGGAGATGTAACATTGAAACCAAACTTTACTAGCTATTTTCCCTGCTAGGCTGTAAGCCCAACCTCGCTATGAGCAAAGCAAATCCTTTCGCTGCAGCTTTATGATGTAACTGCTTCTTAAAACCGTAAGAAACACCTTTTAAATGTGAACTCATGGGTAGAATTTGTATTGTATTGATTTGTTGAATGATAGTGTACACCATGAAAACTAGAAGTACATGTGGAGAGTGCAGAACTCTGCCATGGCTGTTTCCATAAGTGAAAAATAATGGATGTATCCAGTGTTTGGGATCCTCTCCAACATTTAATTGGTTCTTCCTTGGCCCACTCTTCCACCAAAATAGGGGTATCCATAATGCGCTGAGAAACAAACCAAAACGATTTGGCGAAGGAAACTAAACCCAGGAAACAATTTCCACCCTCTCAAGGCTGCTGACAGTTTCCTGCATACTGAAGGTTTTTCACATTTCAACCTCATCTCACTTTACTATGTTGTGCAATGTGATGCTGTCTTTGAGCATTTGACAAAATCCAGACATCCACACTTCAGAGGCACAACCATTTTCTCACTTCCTGTCCTCTTGACCTCAGCTTGTTTTCAGCAAAGGATAAAGACGTGAATGTAACTCAAAACCTCAGATGATGATGATACTGACTCTGGGGGTTCACAGAGCTGTGGTGTTTGATCAACAGCCTGCAGGGAAACATTGCATGCTGAAGAAAGATTGGGTTTAGCTGATTACCGTGACCCTGAGTGAACCAATAAGCTCAGACCTCTTGATACTCAGAGAGAGAACAGACTCATAGTAAAAAAGAGAGCTTTCTCCTGTGTATCCTTATTCATTTTGCTAATATTGTTGTGGTTTACGGCCTTGTTTACGCATTGTGAAAGGTTGCACTATTTTGACCTTGTGCAAGACGCTACTGCACATCCCAAATTCTCCTACAACAACAGCAACATGAACAAACTCTGCTTGTATTGGGCTCTGTGCTGCGGTGTTACCCAGAACACAAAGAGAGCATCATTGCTTCTGGCCATGTCAATTAAAATAAGGGGTTTGATATTTGTAAATCAAAGGTGTTACCATGAGGTCAGAGCAGGACAAGGACTGTTTTCCACTGCACAGGTGGCACGCTGGGTAAAACCAATTGCCCTCCATCACCACAGATCCCAGTTCAGTGACGCTTTAAGCTTGTTCACGTCCGAGAGGGAAGCCAGTCAGGGATCATGGAAGTGGAACACATAGGTTCAAAGAAGCAGATGGTAATTATGCAGAGTCACATGTGTCTCGACACAACTGCTGCATCAAAGCAACAGTTTAGTCCACAACATGTCACAAAATAAATATCTTGTTTTTCCAAAAATGGCAAGGCAAGGCAATTTATGTATATAGCACTTTTCAGCACGTGGCGATTCAAAGTGCTTTACAGATTAAAAGCAACATACATTTAAGAACAAATACAGCATAAATACATTATTAAAAAGGCCTTAAAAAACAGGCATAAAGGTAATGAAATAAAATAAACACAGCAGGTACAGAATACACAAAACAAACGTGTTATTTCTGGATCCAAGTCCAATTAATTTCCAGTAAAGGTGTGTGTGTGTGTGTGTGTGTGTGTGTGTGTTTATGTTTGTATTTGTGTTACACAGGGGTCAGTACCTCGTAGTGTAAATCCAAAATAATCCTGTGTAATCTTACTCAGCCTTGATTTAAGGGTACTTTACTGAACACTGTGTCTGTGTGTGTGTGTGTATGTGTGTGTGTGTGTGTGTGTGTGTGTGTGTGTGTGCATGTGTGTGTGTTTTTCTACGGAAGCCACAGCAGCCTATTTAAGTTTAGAAGTAGGCCGCTAATTGTTTGTTTAGCTTCACTGTGACTGACCTATCAGAGGCCGACCTGTGTGTTTGTAAACAGTATTCCTATGACTCACAATTTGATCATTTAAATAGAATTAAAACCCAACTTCCTGTTAGCTTCTGTGAGCTTCAGCTTTCAGTAGTCAGGGTATCATCTGTACACATTCGGAGATAATGGAGTCCCTGTTGTACGGTCTTATCAAAGATGTAGAGCTAGACAGGTACCGCCCACATTTGGACTAATTGAACTAAATTCAGGAGAGAATGTTGCCATTAATTTGCTGTGTTGATGTTTCAGAAAGTCCTCACACAACTACATCATCTTATACTTTTTACTGACCTCACCTCCTTCCTAGCTCCCCCTGAATAAAAACAAATCCAGATCCAGACCGGGAGTCCCTGCAGGAAGCCTCGAGTCGCTCTGCATGTCTGATTAGACGATTGCGTCTGTTTTGCATTATTAACATGAAACGCTGGGAGGAGAGAATCTTCTCGTGTTGCATGTGATTTGGCAGCTGCATCATTTCGCTGCTTCAGGCGGTGACACAATCTAAGCGTGGGCGCAGCATGTGTGTATCAACACACACGTTACTCAGCCCACGTCCTGCATCACATCATCACATCAACGCGTTGGAGGTTTTGCTCCTGATGAAACGTTCTGATGCTGTGATGTTTATTTCACCACTGAAAACCAAAAGACATGGTACTCTTTTTATCCTGGGGGAGCAAACAAATATGACATTGTTGTGACTTAAGGGTAATTCATGATGGGTTCTGGTATGGTGGCCCTTTTAGGGTCATTCCAGAATTGGAGGACATTTAGTGTCCCCCATATAACAAATCTAATAATCCATGCCCAAAATGCTAAAACATGCACTTGTTGTGTTAAACATACTTGTCTTGAGACAAAATGTATATAAAGTTGTAGAAAAAGTGGTTTCAAAATATTATTTAAATGATCAAATAGCTCTCGAACATCCCCTAAAATGGCATTTTTCTCTTGTCCCCGCTTCTTGGTGACCAACTTGCATGTCAAATATAACATTTAAAATAGGGATTGTATTTACCTTTTGTTGGTATTATTCTATTGATATATGTCTCTTGTAATGGTAAAATCAATTTGTTATATCATAAACATATTTTAAATAACAGTAATTTTGCACAGAAGGTGTGTCCCTCAACATGCGTTCAACCCTGTTACACAAACCTTTTTAGATTGGCACAGGAAGTGAACAAACTGTAAGTCAGATGACACAGTGGAAGTGACATCAGCAAGCTATGTGCTCGTGCCATGGGTAGACCAAAGCTAAGTCCTCTCTTTTATTTTTCATATTTTTACAATCTTTTCAGTCTTAAAAGAGTGTGGCACTCTGACCCACTCAACCCTGTTACTGATAATATCTGAATAAAGCATATTCATTTCAAAGTTATCTTTCTTGCATTAGATATCCAAGTGTGTCCTTGCCTTGAAAGTAGCATTACATGCTACATCTAGCATCCTGAGGTTAAAGCTCAAATTAGCATTGCTTTTCAACCCTGTTACTGTAATTAGAGTAGCAGGGGTAATTCTTCATTGGAAAATATACATTTCATGCCAAGCTGGGCAAATCACTTTTTTTGATGGTTTATTGTCTGTTTTTCCTAAATACATAAAAAAAATCTAAAATAAAAGGTTCATTTTTAAAAAATGTTGGTGTCTAAATTGTCCTCCAATTCTGGAACGACCCTTATAGACATCTCAGACTCTAGCTCTACTACAGAGTTAGCTCAGTTTTAAACAGTGTAAACTAGACTTTGAGCTTGAGTCTAATATGCGACTGTGCGATAATTATCAGGTTATTCTCTGTCTTTAGATGAGATTTGAGTTTGTTCCAATGTGTACATTTTCACTTATGATGAAGGCAGGCTAATGATTTTAGTTTTTAAGACATACGGCACTTGTTCAGGGGCATCAGGAGTCAATCCCACCCCTTGAAGCTTACCAAAACAACTGAAACTGGAGAATTTGATTATACAGGTGGAAAGACTAAAGGTTTTATCAGATAAAAAAGGACAAAAGAATTACCTGAAGGACAAAAGCATCGACTGCCATGCCAACTGTGTTTCTCCCAGCCCCCGTAATCACTGCCATGTGCAGCACAGAGGTCAGAGGTCACAGAGATGTTAGCACACTAGCTCGCAGGTTCTCATTAGCCATGAAAGGTCAGCTCAGCCGTGTGGGAGAGAAAGGTCTGATTTATCCCAGAGGATTGTGGGTAAGAAGGAGAAGCAGAGTCGGACAGTGACGGCGTGAGAGCTGGACGGATTGTACCTCCATATATATTTTGTAAGTTGCTGGAAAAAGGTCAAAGGTCAAACAGCGGGTGAGCAGTATTCTGTCTTTCTTCATCCTCCATCATTGTGTCCCCAGGAGTGTCACAAGCACACACAAAAACACACACAAACACACGTAAATACAAACGAATAGATTATACCTTCTTCAAAAAAATAATAATATACTTTTCTTGATCTATAATTTATTTGTTGTACTCTCTTCCTCCAAAATGTGTCATGATGACTCACAGGTCCCCTAAATGTGTAACTAACCAAAGGTCCACTATTGGATAAGTACACACGTGCACACACACACACACACACACACACACCACACACACACACACACACACACACACACACACACACACACATACCATGTATACATCACTTCTGGGACATTACATTGACTTACATGCATTTCCTGGAGACTTATCCTAACCTTTAACCATAACCAACACATGCCTAACCCTAACCCTTAACCTAACCAAGTCTTCACCCTAATATTAATGATTCCCCTCATGGGGACCTCCAATTTGTGTAAACAGATTTAGGTCCCCACAAGTATAGTAATGCTAGGCCACACACACACACACACACACACACCCACACACACACACACACACACACACACACACACCACCCACACAAATCCCTTTTTCAGGGTAAATCTGGGTTGGAGGCTAAAAAGTCAAACTGCACTCATAAGAAGTGTATGGTGACACACACACACACACACACACACACACACACGCTGTGGCTGTCAGGAATCATTTGCAGTCACATCTCAGAGCCAGTGACGTGGAAGAAGGATGAACTCTATCATTATAAACATGAACTCACTAAGAATAGACCAGAGGAGAGTCTGACTGAAGAGCTTCAAACCCGTTCCTCGTTGAGTTTAAAAGATGCATGATTACTTTCTTTTTAGCCTTCTTTTCTTGGGACTGGGACAACAAGGACAAAGAGCAATTATCCTGTGTTGCAATGTTGTGTTGTTTCTATTGCTTTATTTTATCTGTTGTTCTTTTTTTATTGCTCTCCGAGAAACAATTAAAAACACCTACGCACTGAGAGGCAATGTTTTGTGTCTCTGTTAACAACCAGACCAAGGCTGCATACCATGTTCATTATCCATTAAACATGAGCTTGTATCTAACTTATACTGTATATTGTACAGTATGTGTGTGTGTGTGTGTGTGTGTGTGTGTGTGTGTGTGTGTGTGTGTGTGTGTGTGTGTGTGTGTGTGTGTGTGTGTGTGTGTGTGTGTGTGTGTGTGTGTGTGTGTTTTGAACAGGAACGTCATGAGGTCTGATCTCCTTCAGGTCATTCCTGAGTCAAAGGGGGAACAAATTAAAAGTCTTCATCTGGTTTTTAACGTGAACATACAAAACATTAACATAACATGTGCAGCCCTGCAGCTCCACAAGGTTCTGTTCACACACACACACACACACACACACACACACACACACGCTTGTTTGGAGGAGATTCCATCACATCCTAATAAAACACACCTTCTCTTTACAATCCTAATGTACTCCTTATTTCTCCACCGCAGACTAACCGAGACCCCCAGCCCCCCGAGGACATATCTGTGTGTGTGGGAAACTCCACCGAAGCTCAGCCAGCTTCTTACTAATCCCCCAGAGTCTCTCACAGCTCTGGACTGTGTTTTTTGAGTGTTTGTGGGAGTGTGTGTGTGTGTGTATATATCTGTGTAAATGTGTGTGTGTGTGTGTGTGTGTGTGTGTGGTGTGTGTGTGTGTGTGTGTGTGTGTGTGTGTGTGTGTGTGTGTGTGTGTGTGTGTGTCTGAAGCAAGGGTCCCACATTCTGCAGTCGGCCCACCCATATTTCATGTTTCCCTGTTCTGCTCGGCTGCTCACTCGCCCCTCAGGAAGGAAATTCCACCTCTTGCTCACCCAGGCATCATCTTCCTCGTGACCGACCAGTCACATGACCTGTTTTCAATGGGAGGAGCCTACGTTTCCCACAGTGCAAAGGGCCAAATATTTGAGGTTTTTTTTTTTATCCGAAGGCCTTTTTGCATGCATAGAGAAGGCTGAAAAAAGGGCACATATTCACAACTGCTGAAGTCCTGCAGGCCGGAGGAAAAGCACACCACTTTTGGGGGTTTACTTATTGTGTCGCTGGTGTTATTCTCATTGTTTCGCTCCATCTTGCTGGATCATACCGCTCTGGTCCTCTTTGTCTCTGCAGCTTTGGCCATATCAACGGTCCTCACAGGGGGCTTCACACAGAGAGCTGCCATCTGCAGAGAGCAGGACGCTGCCAAAGCAAACACACTTCACACACACCAGAACAGGCTGAAAGATACCTTCAACAAACACACAACATGGCCATGAATGATTGTTATAGGTGGATTACATTCAGATATACAGTTGCAAAACAAGAAATGCACATTTAATCATATTCTAATTGGGATTTTGTAATCAGAATGTTTTCTAGTTGTGATTTAAATAAAAACTACAAGATAAATGGCCTTAAAATAAGTGCTTGTTGGACCATTTTCGCACTGATTACACCACATCGAGGATGGGGCTGCATCAAATAATCCATTACAATAATCATATGCATTGAGATTGATCAGGTAGGTTGAATGGTGAAAGAAGACAGGTCTTTAACTCTGCAGCTGAAACCATTTCGCTGGACAGCCCTGTGTTTTACTTGGATTTGAACATGTAAAATCATTTGGATTGATTTGATTGATTACACTATATGAACACTCAACATGCACTTTCCCTGAAGGTCACAACAGGCAAGGAAACGGAAAAGCATATCTTGTTCTATGATGGAAACCACTCGTGCGGTATAAATAAACAAGTTAACAAAAAAGTGAATGTGGTTATAGTTCATTAGAACAGCCACATTTAAGGATCCCCTGTTGAAGACCCTGTGTACAGCTGCACTTAAATAATGCACAATATGTTCTTTAGGTAAGGTGCAGTATGGTATGGTAACCTCCCCTGCTAGCTTAAGATAAGATAAGATTTGTTGATCCCAAATTGGGAATTTTTAGCTTGCACGGCTAAATATATTTTATCTGATTGGTTGCGTTTCAAAAGATCACCAGCAAAGTTGGAGTCAAAGTTGAAATATTTTATAACTTTGAGACTCCATGACATGTTGGAGAAACTCCCTCTAGCCTCTGCAGACCATTGACATGCACACACACACACACACACACACACACACACACACACACACACACACACACACACACACACACACACAACACACACACACACACACACACACACACACACACACACACACACACACGAACAAATTGGGCCTTCCTGTAGTTCAAGCTCAAACCTGTGTCCCGGCTTTCACAGTGAGGAGAAGTCACCCCCATTGGCCGTTTCAATGTGTGTGTGTGTGTGTGTGTGTGTGTGTGTGTGTGTGTGTGTGTGTGTGTGTGTGTGTGTGGTGTGTGTGTGTGCGTGTGTGTGTGTGTGTGTGTTTGTGAATGTGTTTCTGCCTTGCTGCACATACAGTATTCACAGTACACACATTTCAGTGTTCATTCATGCTGCAGCACGAGCTCTGACTGTGTACATCCTAAAACCATCAGGCCTACAAATATCAAGATATCACAGTGTGACAGGATGCAGACGTTACACACATTCACACCATTGTGGACTGTGTGTGTGCGTGTGTGTGTGTGTGTGGATGTGTTGGTGTGTGTTGGACTGTGACAGACTGAGTGTATTTTGAGAGTGTGTGTGTTTGATGGAGGCTGCGGTGGACCAACAGCTACCCCTGCAGTGTGTTCAACCTACTGTACCCATAATGCCACAGGGCATGTTGCTCGTTTCAGTCAGTCTGTGTCTGTGTGACTCAGCGTCAGTGACACAGGAACATATTTATCACTTTCACTTCTATCAGTGCTGATCCCTGAGAGGAAAACACAGCTGCTGCAGTGAAGAAAAGGACTGCTACATGTTGGTTGTACCAAAAGTACATGGAGATGCGTGGATGATATATCTATGAATGAATCTCATTTATTGAAAGGGCCAGTTCACCTAAATTAGAAGCTGACATGTTTTAACTGGCTTACAGTTGTGTCCTTTATTTATTAAGACAGTCTCTTGAGATCAGTGCATGTCATTGCTTAAGATTAGTTTTGTAAAATCCATGAACAAATCGAAATGTTAGAAAATTATCAAAATCAATTGACATGCATATTGCCAATTAAAATAAGGAAATTAAGACAGAATTTTGGAAATACATTTCCAAATTTAACATAATGAAAATGAATCCCACAGATTGCAACCTATGCCAACCCCCTCAGCGTTACATTACATATCCAACCTTAATTTAAAACGCTTTTAACACACACTCTCATAATAGGAACGCCCTTAATTGGAGTGCTGCTGCCCTCAAGTGGCTGACATTCGTCCTTTCATTAATGAACCACAATTATGAAGCAATTTAAAATAAACTTTATTGACATGTATATCATGAATACAAGGTTAAATGATGAACATCAAAATTGTGCAGTGTTTTTTGCATTATTTTTATTTGAGTGTTTTTCAGCATCACATATGTGTGCCACTTGTTAAACAGTAGCACAAATATACTTGCATTTCCAGATGAGACAGACCCTATTTATTAGTATACTATTACTAAGTATAACAAAAGTACTACACATATATTCAATACTGATGTTTTGTTAAATATCACCCAACTGCTAACTACACAACGGAGTATATAAGTACATGTTGTATTCATTAATTAACAGGCTGATTGATAATGACTTCATGGCACACTGTTTAATTCTCGTATACTTTATAGCCACATGCCCTTACATTTACTGTACAAGATAGTTCTTTAGTACAGCTCAAAACGTTAGAAAACACATTAAAAGGGGACAATAGTAAATGCACACGTTTGTAGACATAATAGTTGGAAGAGTCATTAATACATGCAGCACCAAATTGTGTAAAAGTCCAAAAGTAGATAGACTAAAATCATGATAAACAAAGATGTGGATAAAACATTTGACTGTCAACGCCAGAACACACAGGCACGGTTACAAATTAGGCTGTCCAATCATTACAGTTTACATTTAAAATCACCCTTACAATTAAAAAATAAATGGAATAATTACAGGGCAAACTCCTCCCTGAATCCTCCGCAATAATTTCCTTTACATCTCCTTAATCTGTAAAAGAAACCGATTTATTTCCCGATATTTTCAGTCAGGCGTTGCCCCAGACAACAACAAGCTGTCAAACGGCAGGGTCCTCGCGGGTCCTTCTTCTCCTGAGCCGCTCCACCAGTCCCTCTAACGGTTACCAACCGCCGGAGAAAACACCGTAAATTAACCCGAAATCCTCCTCTAACCGACCGGGAAACGGGAGATATGATGAGCGGGAGGTCCAGTGCTCTGGCGGCCGGGGTTTGCGGCGCTTTGCTCGTCGGTTACTGCATCTATTTCGACAAAAAGAGACGGAGTGACCCCAACTTCAAGAACAGGCTGAGACAGCGTGAGTGTTGACCTCTTCTCAATCACAACTGCTTTATTCAGATTCAGAATCAGAATACCTGTATTAGTCTCACACAGGGGGACATTTACATTGTTGTCCTGCTCTTCCTCACCGTCATTGGGCTTACGAGGTCGGGTCCGGTCCAGTGTGTCGACTAATGTCACAGCAGGATTTAGAAACGCTTTTACATTCAGTGAACTCGACTAACTGTAATGGTGTCTTTAAAGGTGTCACTAAAACGTATGTTAGAAAGCTGCAGCTTATTCAGATAGAGTCCTCACTAACACTAAGAAAGTGGATTACATCACTCCAGCACTGAGGTCTTTAAACTGGCTTCCTCTGTCTAATCATTGATTTCAAAATACTGCTGCTGGTTTATAAAGCATTGAATAATTTAGAAATACATTTCTGCTAAATGATGAACCATCCAGAACCCTCAGGTCTTCAGGTCTGCTTTCTGTCCCCAGAGCTAAACTAACTAAACATGGAGAAGCAGTGTTCATGTATTAGATGGTGGGTGTCCGTAATGTCTATAACACCTCTTGTTGTTAAATAGTAAAACCAAACTATGTGCAATATATATATCTTTTGTATGCATGCTTTAGGTAACATTAAGCTGTCTTTGGCTCTTTTCTGCTGTAACAATGTAAATATCCCCTCTGTGGGACTAATAAAGCTATTCTGATTCTGATGTGGCTCAGTGTGATAGTGATCTTCGGATCATGGGAGAGCTAGTTCGAGTCCCGCTGCAGTCCGCATGTCTAATGGCCCTGGGCAAGACACTTCACCCCAAACTACTCCTGTTCATATATGTAAGTCACTTTGGATAAAAGCGTCTAACAAGTGACATGTAATGTAATGATGCTCCAAAGATCTGGAACAAACTCCCAGAAACATGCAGGTCCACTGCAACTCTTACTACTTCTAAATCCAGGCTGAAGATGATGTTGACTTCTTCTTAGAATCAGACTCAGAATTCCTTTATTCGTCCCATACCACAGAGTTGAAATGTACATTGTTTCAGCAAAGTATACATAGAGACGATAACAAAGAACACACTATTATGTATAAAGGCATGCACAAAAACAACATACATTTAGTATAATGGCCAGACGGTTTGTATGCCTTTCAAAATGTAAACATTGAATACAATTTATATTTTAAGCAGTCTCATTAACTGAGAAATTGACATTTTTGCATTGAATATAAAGACCTTACTTAAATCCACAAGGACTGCGGTTTAATTTGGCTTATAGTAAACCAACCAAGAAACACCAGCTAAAGGAGAATTAAAGATTTGTATTATTTGTATTGATTATTTGTATTGATTTGGCTATTCCTTGAGGTGGAGAGTAAGTACATTTACTCTAGTTAAGTGCAATTTTTAGATACTTGTACATTACTTCAGTATTTCCATTTGATGCCAATTTGTAAATCTATTCCACTACAATTCAGAGGAATATCGTGTGCTTTCACATTTGGATTATTTTATATGATATATAATGAACTCATAAATCAGACTTTAGTTACACCTACATTCACAAGTTACCCTGCAGTATCATCAGTCCAGGGCTCAACGCTAACTTTTTAAAGTGGTTGCCAGGCTGGCAACCAGGCATCAGCTTTTGGTTGCCAAAACTGAAAATACGGTTGCCATTTTTTGTCACCTTATATTTTAAATAATGAAGATACTATACATCAACTTAATAATGAACATGTGACACAAAAGAATGTTCAAATGCTTTACAATAAGTAATTAACACAATTATTTGAAACGTAAGTGGTAGTAAACTTGTCCACCCTCAATTGCTGGTATACAAAATACCAGGAGTGCAGCACGTTCTTCACGGATCCCTCACAAAGGAATTGAGCAAGTCACTAGTTTCTTGGTCATCCGTTGTCTCCCTTTCAAATGTGGGGTTTCTTGACCTTTGTGCTGACCCCCACCATAGATCCATTGACCCTTCAGCATTGAAGTCTTTGATTGGCCAGACTAATACATTTCTAATGTTAAATAAATGAAAACCATTCACAGTTAAGAATTCGATATTAATTATTAATGCTGTAAATTACCTTTTATATGTCTAACTATATTTAACATGTGTTACCTTTTTATAGAAGTGATTATATTTGTATGCCAATATTTTCCTATGGTAAAGTTTTGTTTTGCACTTTTATTTTGGTCGTAATAAGATCGGGACTCTTATTTTGAAGGAACTTTTACCAGAAGTGAATGCACAACGGAGCACAATGTCCTCTTTGCTTTTCGTTCGTGTTCACCTTGCGCTTTATCAGTTGAATCACTTTGAACATTCGTTTGAGATGTTGACGGGTTGGCCGAATGTTTTACCCCACGGTCAAACAACTTCATTTGCTTCGCCATTTTTTTGTAAAACAAACACACGGCGCACGGGAGTAAACGTGCATCGTTTTCTGGCTCCGTAATCACACCAATGCACGTGCAACTTAAGTATCAGGTTCCGACTGGTCACAACAATAATTAAATATCACTCTTAATACAACAAATAATTAACATTCATCTATTTTGGGGTGCACATTTTGCTGTTTGCTGTCCTTATTTCATTATGTTACCAAAGGCCAAGAAGTGGTTGACAATTTTTCTGAATGGTTGCCAATGGCAACCTGGCAACCATTACGGTCGAGCCCTGCAGTCATTGAAATACATATAATCCCAAGAATATAATTTATAATTTAGGCATTTAGCAGACGCCTTATTCCAGAGCGATTTACAATGGCCAATTCAGGGGTAGACATTAAGGGTAAAAAGCCACTGGCCCTCCGGGCCGGTGGAATTGTATTGTCACTGGCCCCACCATTGTAACCACTGGCCCGGAGCATTCGTCCAAAAAAAGAATATCGACTAATAATGAAGAAAATTAACACATTTGTTGCGATAGTAATTTATGCACTTACTACTTGTACTACAACATTTGAACAATCAGTTCTTCCTCATTTTCCTCAATTGTTCATATTTGGTTTATTAAAATAATGATATGGTGGTCATTGTTAAAAAATGTCTGCTATTATGAGTATTATTATTATTATTATTATTTATATTATTTATTTATAAATGTAATGGCTATAGATTAGATTAGATCCTTCATTATCCTAAACTGCTGGGACATTTCCCTATAGCCAATACCTTTTATATTGTCTACTCTTCACTTGCTTGTCAGCATAGGTCGGCATTAATGTACAGAGCCGACCTTGTTTATATTGGCATCATGAGAGGTGCAGTGACGTGTCCTAAAACCAGGAAGTAAGCTGCTGATTCCCTCCACAAAAAGTAATGGGATTTCTCCACAGGGTTTTGGAAAATAGCTGGAAATAAGGTCTGTGGAAACAAACCTGTTTGATAAATGCACGTTTTGTTCTGCCGGATAATCTCCACATGTCTACCCTACTTTTATAATTTTCGAATCATAAATGTAATCGATAGATTATAAAAGGGTTTTAGGACGTGGCACTGCACCACTAGAAGCCAACTCCATCTTCTTCTTCTCATGCTCCCTGTCACTCTCCTTTAACTCCTCCGGTGACTTTCTTTTATTTGAAAATAGTTTTTTGCTCGGCGCTTGCCGGTTACCGCTGGTATTAAAAACATGTTGGCAATGGTTAGGTGGCGCGATAGTCTGTCGTGAAGGAGCGCGCTCACCGGAGCCTGCTCGCGCTGCGCTCCGCAGCAAACAGCTGTTTGCTCTTCACCCAACAACGACAAGCGACTCACGAAACGCTATGTTGTAGCGTTGATAAACGAAACTATTTAACAAAATTGCTTGTCAAAATACCAATACCACAGGAAACATTTTTTTTTAAACAATATTTGTAGTGGCCCGAGCGGGCAAGTGGAAAGTACGTTATGCTGGCCCGGGGTGTATAAATAGTGCTTCCGGGCCAGCGGGCCAATTATAATGTCGAGCCCTGCAATTACAGGGACATTCTCCCTGGAGTAACTGAGGGCTAAGTGCCTTACTCAAGGGCACACTAGTAGTGGTGTTCCAGGCGGGATTTGAACTCACAACCTTCCGATCATCAGCCCACCTCACTATCCATTAGACCACCAAAATAAAAATAAAAGTAAATAAAAATAATAATTTTTTTCAGTTAATTGTGGCGGCCCGCCACAATTAAATCAATGTACGGGAAACACTGCTTTAAATAGAAAGCTCTTTTATTTTCAAGTATCACCTTTTCTAGTATCCACACTCTGTTCTTGGTGCTGTTGTCAATATTTGTTTTATTTAAATATTGAATGAAAAAGTGGATATGTTATTGGACTTAGATGACACATGCCGAACTGATACTCCAAATTCTCTTTCTGGTATGCAACTTGTAGATATTAGTACGGTAATGTTGATTTTGAGATATATTAAATGTATTAGAATTGGAGTTTGGGTCTGAATCAAAATCCTATTTATGAAGAGTTTCTTGATTTCAAACACACAATACTTCTGTTTTTACATTTTATTTTTAAATCCTGTATATTTAATATGCTTCTTTTTTTACAGTGTTTTTGTCTCTCTTCTGATGACTGTTGTTGTTTTAGATCTTTAGCTAGAACATAGCTTAAGTTCTATGCGGCCGAGATGGGTTTTCTCCGCAGGGTGGTTGGTGTCTCCCTTAGGGATAAGGTGAGAAGTTCGGTCATCCGGGAGGGACTCAGAGTTGAGCCGCTCCTCCTTCGCGTCGAAAGGAGCCAGTTGAGGTGGTTCGGGCACCTAGTTAGGATGCCACCTGGGCGCCTCCCTAGGGAGGTGTTCCAGGCACGTCCAGCTGGGAAATAACAACAACTGTAATGCTTCAGCATTAAAACACCATATACTATAAATATAAGGCAGGCGCTATTTATATATTTATTTGACAGGGACAGTGCACATTGATTGACAGTTCTGTAAATGCGCCAGAGTTAGCCAACAGGCTATTTTTCGTCTGTAGTCCCTGGACAGATGTTGAAAGTCATCCTAAAAACAAAAATTCACTTCAAATAACAGGTAAATACAATCAGAGGTCACAATATCAATCGATCCAGCAGAGCAATAGCCTATAGGCCAAACACAAAAGATATGACATAAAACAAACTTACCAAAGCTGAAGTAGATCGTCAACTTCATTCATTTTCTTTCCGTTTCATTGATTTTAATCGCTATAAGCTGCTCTCTCTCATCTCCTCTTCACAACTACACTTTTCGCGGCACACATACTTACAGCCAATCAGCTCTGAATAATGAGATGACGTTTTGGTGGGGTTGCCAGGACTTTGCCCCACTTGTGATTTTTTTTATGCCGCACACATTGAATACAAAAAGACTCTGAGCATGCACAGTGTCGTTTTCACAGTACACGTTCACTTGGACAGAAGCGAGAGGGGCTAGATCGGGGCTTGCTCTACACGGCTCAATAGACCAGGGTTCGTACGGTCATTGAAAACCTGGAAAAGTCATGGAAATTCAAAATGCAAATTCCAGGCCCTGGAAAAGTTATGGAAAACAATATTTACATCACGATTCATTCCAATGCGTTGCATCCTCAATTTTCTATATTACTGCACATGGCTTATTTTTCATCAATGCATACATGCAGTAAATACATATGAACTCTCTTTTTATCATTTACAAAGTGCTTCAGAAATCAATACCATAAATGTCTTGACATTAATTTATAAACCAAAATAAATGAATTGTATAGGTCTAGCCTCTCTATATCTGTGTGTGACATGTTTCCATCCTCAAAAAAAAAAAAAAAAAATAATGCTTCTGCAGTCTAGCTGCAGCTTCTAGCAACGCTCTTCTGTTAAAAAAAGGACACTGAATGTCCTGAATGTGGCATCACACACAGGACTTGAGTCTGAACACAGCAGACAACAGGAGTATTTACAATAGCATATACAAACAAAAATACTGCATGTGGGCGCACACTTACATTCTCTGTCTTACTGTTACATGAATCCCATGAATGTATGAGATTTAATTAGCTTCATTATATCTCAGTGATTAAGTGAATAATAAAGTTTCTATCAGGTCACTATCAGCCTGTCACTCATTATTTTCAGGGAGGGGGCGGGGTTTGGAGGAACGGAGAGGAGACGGTGATCGCGGAAGATTTTTTCCTCCTGCCTTCACAAACTTTACACACGTATATATCGTCTGAAAATTGCTAGAGGACATTCATACTTTGCAATCCAAGACTTAATTAAATCCACCAAAAACCTGACATGATTGTAACGCGATTATTTTTGAAAAACATAAATCCCTGTGCCGCAGCGACACGGAGTGATTCAGAGCGGGTCCTTCTGCTGTTGGTTCTGGACTGGTGGTGTTGTGTTGGTGGATAAAGCAGACTGCTCCGTGTTTGGTGTTGCTGTGTCGCTGTGCCGCCGTCACGTCTGTTCCCTGATATCTGATAGCGATTTGATATTAAAGTGACAGAAAAAACAACGTTATAGTAAAGCCGCGGCCGGAAAATCAGGAAGCAACGTTACTACGCTATAACCGATTATCTTCCGTCACTGCATCGATACCGAATCGTCCGCATCGCAATGCATCGTAGAAACGATTATTTTCAACACCCCTCGTGGCTATACAGATAAAAAGACTAAGCCTTGCACAGAGGCATGAAAATACATTTTCAAAATGCTCAACAGTGCTGCCAAAATTATAAACTGACTGCTACACAATTAAAATAAATGCTTTTATATATTTCTATTAGATGTGACTCTTTCTGTTATTATTAACACTGCTGCTTTAGTTGTTCTGACTGCTAAAATCACCTGTAATTCCTCATTTTAAAGCCGATATTCCGTGGGGTCGGGGGGCTCGGGTCCTTGTCACCTTTTTCATACCTGATGAGTTTGCATCCATGACTCCAGTTGCTTTAAGCGTGTAGAAGCTAGTAAGCCTACTATTTGATTTGTTTTAGATAGGCACTACATGTTTCATATGCAGACCTTATTTTCCTGTTCCATGTTAAAATAAACCATTTTCAGTGGTCATTTTTCTTTGGTCATGGAAAATTAGGTAAAGGTCATTGAAAATCATTGGTGAAAAAGTGTATGAACCCTGATAGACACACTGTAGACACTAATCAGAAGAACGCAGACTAAACAGCAATGTAGAGACGAATCAGACGACTAAACATGATCTTAAAATATATTTTAACTTATATTTTATAAATATGTTTTAATTATTATTTGAATTAATTTCTGCTGACTGTAGGTGGGGCTGTGTACCTACCTACTGCAGCCTACCTGCCCCTAATGACGCGTCACCACTGGAAATAAGATGTGTGTACATTAAGTTCCCTTTAAAAAAAATCAATACATAGAAAAAAGATAGTTAATTTACCACAGTAAAGTTAAAGGTGGGGTATGCCATTTATTTCAGAAACACTTTTTGTTATATTGCATGGAATGCTCTTAACATCCCGATAGCAATGAACATATTAAATGCTTTGACAATAAATACATACAAAAATGTCATCTGTGGAAGCCGTAGCGCTGTAAAAAGCACGACCAATCATCTGAGCCGACCCGGCTAAAGTAACTGGATGGCCTACCTGCCTGTCAGCCTTCCATCTGTGCACAAACTTATCTCTTCCCCTCATTGGTCATGTGCACGTTCGTGTGTGTTGGAGGAGGGGCTCTGTAAAGAAGTGGCAGATTTTTTCCGGCTGTGTATTTTCAAATTCTAGCGCACTCGAGCTGGTTTCTCCAAAATTACCAACCCCACCTTTTAATATGTAGAAAATAAAACAAACTATACAGTTTTCCATTAAACATGTACATTTGTTCCCTTGAATGAAAAATAAATCAACACATGAAATTAGATGAGTGATTAGTTGACTATGACAGGCAGTGGCGGTTCTAGACCAATTTGACTGGGGGGGCGACGCTGGGGCCAGTTATTTTCTGAGAGGGGCACAATAAATGCAGGACAAAAAAGACAAAGACAGTATTAAGTAGGGCGGTACGGGCCCTTCGGTTCGGTACACACATGTGTACCGAACGAATTTAACGTTAAACGTAACAAATTGAGAACGTGAACAACTTTTTGGAAGTAATCTCAGGTGCTGCGTCGCAGCATTCAGAGCAATTTGCTCACATTGGGTTCAACGCGTCATAGAGCGACCAAGTCATTTAATTGGACGAGAGGCATACTAAAGAGCTGGTCACAGGGATGCGTTCAAATGTAGTTAGTAATTTGAGGAAATGGCAAACGCAGATAAAGTTGAGCTCGAAAATCCTCCAGCATCATTGAAATCTCCGGTTTGGGAACATTTTGGTTTCGCAGTTACGTACAAGGATGACGGACAATGACAGGTGGACCGAACCAAAGCTGTTTGTCGGCATTGTTCAACTCAAATTGGTTACGCGGCTGGCAATACATCAAACTTGCACACTCATTTGAAAAGGCATCACCCGAACGTGAATATCACCGGTACCAAAAGAAAAAAGACTGAAGTGCAAACCCAAGCCTCCACCACTCGCAAAAAGGCAAATATCCTTATGTTGCCATGTTAGCAAAGCGCTACCTGGCTGTATCTGCTACCTCTGTCCCTAGCGAGGGTGTTCTCCACAGCAGGAGACATTGTTAGTGCCAGCAGATCTGCCCTTTCGGCAAGCAATGTGGACAGGTACATTTTTCTTAAAAAAAACATGAAAATACAATGACAAGCAAGTCCTAATGTCAAACTGGCTGCTTAGGTACTAGTACAGTTCAAATACAGATTATTTCAGTTCATCGAAATGCTGCACCTTAATGTTTATTTTATTATATTTTGTATTTATTTGAGTGAATACATTATTCACAGTTTAATAATAATAAAAAAAACTCAAAAAATATTTTATGTTTTGTGATAATCTTTTCTGCTGAACCGAACAGAAATGTTTGTGAACCGTTACACCCCTAGTATTAAGTAATTGCGCATAAGAAAACAATGCAATACAGTTATTGATATTTGTTTCAGATACTTATAGTTACAGTTTTTACGCTTTAATGGGTCCG
The DNA here is from genome assembly GCA_902827135.1 of Harpagifer antarcticus. Classification (NCBI taxonomy): domain Eukaryota; kingdom Metazoa; phylum Chordata; class Actinopteri; order Perciformes; family Harpagiferidae; genus Harpagifer; species Harpagifer antarcticus. The sequence continues at coordinate 370,163 of CADEHL010001200.1, read as the reverse complement.
ACTAGAATCGTGCCTATTCTGTCAGCCAGGAAAGGTTTTTTTTCTTTTTCTTCATTTTTTTAATTTTCAGCCGGGCCACAGGGGGGTCAAAAGTCAGTGTTAGGGGGGCACTGGCACCCCCTGCCCCCCCCCTAGAACCGCCCCTGACGACAGGCAAGATGATCAGAGGTGCAGAGTTTTTGCTGTGAAAACAACCAGGACTGAAGTATGGGTAGAGGTTCTCAGTGAAGGAGCAGCCAGTGAAAGAGTAGATCAGAACTAGAGCATCTACGTCATAAAAAGAGACCAGACTCTCCTCATAATCCACAAACACCCCCACCTTCTGAGGCTGAGACGTCAGAGAGAGAGGAACTGGAGGATTATCATGAGCGATGTACTCATTTCCATTTCTCCATATAGACCAGTTACCCCACAGAGGGCTCAGTCGGTTTTGTCCCTTCCTGTTGATCGACTCTTTGACCACTCCTAAAATCCAGTTAGTCTTCCCTTCAACTTGAACCTCGTAGTAAAATTGTCCTGAACAGAAACTCTGCTTTGCTAGGACACAAACACAATCAGAAAATCTTTCTGGATTGTCTGGGAGATCCTGCTTTGCCTCAATAGGACGTGCATGTTTTTCATCAGGAAAAAGGACAATTTCAGGATTTGCTGTGTCGGGATCAAAAGTCACCTCCACTGCGTACCTCTGGACCCTCTTCAGCTCCGCCTCCTGCTGCGTCAGCTCCGCCTCCAGCTGCTTCTTCATTACTAAACTTATTGAGTCTTTCAACTCAGCCACAGCTCTCCTCACACTGCCCTCATATGATGGATGAAAGCTGACATTTGTCCAGTTCTTGGTGGGTGGTCGGTGTTGGATTTTTAGGGACTGGACACCTTGGAGAAAATGAAGGTGATCATCACAGTGTGATAGACGCTCTATCTCAGCGCTTCTCTTTTTCAGCTTAGAGATTTCTTGCTCTAGGTCTTTGATGAAAGTCTTGGCCTGTTTTTCTGTTGTTTTCTGCTTCATTCTAACCGTGTCGATAAGTTGGTTCAGTCCTCTCTCAACAGACTCCATCAGAGCAGTTAAGACTTGAACACCTTCTGTTATCTCTCTGTCTGCATCTTTTTCACTCAAGTCAACTGATTCTTTGAACTCCTTGATCTTCTTTCTTCTTGTCTGGATCATCTGCTGAGATTCAGCATTTGCCTTCACCATCGCTGCCTTCTTTTCATCATATTCTTCTCTCAGAGGAACCACATCATGCATCTTGTGTTCTGAAACATGGCAGAGCATGCAGACACATGTCTGGTCGGTCTTACAGAACAGCTCCAGAGGTTTCTCGTGCTTCGGACACATCCTGTCTTCCAGCTTCTCCACAGGGTCGATCAGCTGATGTCTTTTCAGGCTTGAGGCTGTCAGATGAGGCTCCAGGTGAGTCTCACAGTAGGAGGTCTGACACACCAGGCAGGACTTCAGGGCCTTCAGTTTGGTTTCAGTGCAGACGTCACAGGGAACTTCTCCTGGTTTGAAGACGTGTTGCTCTGAGCTGCTGCTGGCTGTCTGTTCAGCTTCCTGTTTAGCTTCCTGTTTAGCTTCCTCTATGAACTTAGCAACCGTTTCAGAAAGTAAAGTGTTGACTCTCAAACCAGGTCTTATGGTAAACGCCTCCATACACATGGGACACCGGCACTTTTCACTTGTATCCCAGTGTTCAGTGATGCAGTTCTTGCAGAAGTTGTGTCCACATGGTATAGTGACTGGAACAGTGAACAAATCCAGACAGACGGAGCAGAGAAACTGATCTTCTGATAGAAGACAGCTAGCCATATCTGCACATTGAAAACAAAAGTAGACATAGATGTGTTATATACAGACATATTGTGAATGAATGCACACATAGGAATTTTTTTACCACTTAAAATAAAATGTAAAAAAACAGAAAACTATATTTAAAGAGGATTGGTGACGCTTTCCAGATACCTGAACAGATGAATACGTTTAGTATTGAATTAGGGCATCCCCAACATCAGGGTATAATTCTTTGGGTCTGACTAACACTGGTATAGTTAATTAAAAAAACAACTATAAATTAACCGGCTGCTCAATTGTTAGCTGTTGCTTTGAACATTGCAATTTGAATGCCCTCCATGTTAACTCTTAAGTTCGTTATGTAAGTTAGTGTGCATTGTGATTCAAATTAGGGCTGCACGATATATCGTGTCGTGACGATAATCGCGATATGCGCGATAGCCACATCGCAGGACGTGCAATTTGTTCCTTTTATTTTTTAGGACGTGTGATATTAAGAAGGCAAATTAACTCAAACACGTCATGTTACAATTCTTTTGCTGCTTGCTACAAAAGGAAAACTCGTGCTGCTCTCATGTCAGGGGTACTTGAGTGAGGGAGTGACAGCAAACCACCAATCACAATCAAATCTCCAAAGCAGACAGACCTGGTGATTAAAGGTAAAAACACTGAATAAAGTAGTTTCATGTGTTTCTCCAGGGCAGTTCGGCACTGCTAACCGAGCTAGCTCAGCTTGTTGCTCTGATAACTTAAGATCCAGACGTCCGTGACTAAAATCCTTGATCCGGTTAAATATAGTTTGAAAAATGCCAATTGTATAGCATTCAATTTCAAGAAAGGATGGTTTGCGGACCAAAAAAACTGTCTTTTCTTCCATTCTTGTATTTTTTCATATCGCAATATATATCTTAGGGGGAAAAAAAACTGTTTTTTTCCAATATCGTGCAGCCCTAATTCAAATCAAACGATAGTATATGTAGTGCTGCAGTTACGGCACTACATATACTATGCCAACTAGCCGAGATTAAAATACAAAAATGTAAGCCTGATTCTGTTCCTCCTAAATTTTGAATGTTGTAGGGACAAAAATAAATTGCCAATGGTGCATAACCAAGCTAAAGACAAACATATGTGGTGTCAATATTTGTAGACTAAACAGGCCGAAACTCACTCAGCCAGTCCAACATCTTCCAGCTTCAACAGTCTTCAAATGCCAACTGCTGCCATAGAGAAGACCCCACCCAGAAGCTTATTTGTACCTTTAGGAGATTGGGTCCAATATGTCTGACATATCCCATACAAATCTAATCGTTTTTAAAATGTTATACTTTTGATTACATGCAGCAACATTTGCAAAAAAGGTGTAGCAAGATTGTCTTCAAACAAAAAAATACAGTTATAGTTAAATATTGACAGCTCTACTCACCGTTGTAGCAGAGACCCTGATGTGTAGTTGAGTAAGAGCTGACGACTATATGAGTTTAATATTTATTTATAGAGAAACAGAAAGTCTCCAGTGTCGAAACACTACTGCAAAACTTGCAGACATTAAGTTTGATTTAAGGATTATCAGTGTTTCCCCTAGGATGGAGTCATAGCAGCGGTGCTATGGCACGTGGGCCCAGCATAATGTGAGCGCGGAGCGCGTGGAATGTTTTAGTGTGTGCACGTGCGAAGTGCGCCCCGCCAATTTGTTTCTATGTGTCTGCCAGCACAAGAAAGGCTCTTGAGGCCTAGTACCAGTTGGTTATTCTAGCTAATTTGCTGCCCTAGGCGAGTAATGTATTGTGTAATGTATGAACATGTTTTAATTGGGGGGTGGACGTCACATCCTCTAGGGCAGAGGTGCCCAGTACGTTGACCGCGGTCGACCGCGGGGGCAATGCTGGTAGATCGCGAGTCATTCATAAAAAAAAATCCAGCTCCGTTAAAATAGACAAAACAGGTTTTGATCCCTCCTCCCTTGGCCTCCCTGCCACTTAATTCAGGAGTTTACTTGATTGACAGAAAAAGCGACCTATCGCTTTCCAGTCTGTTAACCCAGAATGCAAAGCGATACAAAATCAGTCAAGTGCCGGGAAAACTCAAATTAAGTTAAAGAGACAAACAACAAAATGAGTGCAGGACCGAGCAAGAAGCTAAAGACAAACCACTTCCACCCAGAATGGGAGGAAGAGTATTTTGTTATGATGTCACATTCAAAGGTTATTTGCCTTATTTGTAAAGCAAGCGTCGCTCTGCCAAAGAAAGGTAACGTGGAGAGGCATTATCGGAGTGTTCACAAGGCATATGACAGTTTTCCCTCCGAGTAGAGAAAGGTCATGTATTATTGCTACACAAACATTATCTCGCAGTCTTAGTGTCGCCAACTCGTTTCTAATTAGGGGTGCAACAACTAATCGACTTAATCGATTAAAATCGATTACCAAATTAGTTGGCAACTAATTCAGTCGTCGATTCGTTGGTGACGTCATCACATGTGTTCTACACCCCGTTAAGCTCCATCGTTATCGCTCTTTTTTATCGGTACAGGAGACATTTAAAACATGTCATATGTATTATTGCTACATAAACATTATATCGCAGTCTTAGTGTCGCCAACTGCGTTTCTAAAATGCAATATGACTACAAAATGCGTCTATAATGTATTTTCGATCTTCCCAATTCAGACGAGAGATCTCTCCCCCGCCTGCTTGCGAGGGGGCGGGACAGTTTACACACACACGCAGCTGCTACATGCATGCAACACACACACACACACACACACACACACGGAGGAGATGGCGGAGAGAACGCGCTCCGAGGTGTGGTTAAACTTTAGCCGTCTCGATGTGGACAATCCTCGTTGCCAAACGTGCAATAAGAGTTTAGCATGTAAGGGCGGTAACACGAGCAATTTGTCTAAACATTTATCTAAAGTGCTCCACATTCAGACGGAGGAATGCACCGAGTTCGACTGTCTTTCTAGCAGCTCTGCAGCCCCATCCACGAGTAACGTTTCCACGTCAGGTGTTATGTATGCTAGCAGCAACACACGGAGTTAACTCCATTATACAAACATGGGTTAATGATTAGAGCTAACAGAGTTATTTAGTTTGTTAAAGTTTCAGCTATTCTGTTTACAGTTCTGTCATCAGATTATTTAATATGATTTGTTAAAACATTGTCGTTTCTTTTGATGTGAAATATTATGCATTTAATTAAAATAAAAAGCAATGTTAGTTTTGTTCACAATTTGTTAAGTTAGTTTACCTTATTTCTTGTCAAAAGAACCGTTAATACTATCGTTAAAAGGACCGGATCGATAAGCAGTATCGATATAAGTAGTAGTACAGTTAAAACCTTAACGATCTGAATAATCAATTAATCGTTTCATTAATCGATTATCAAATTAGTCGTTTGTTGCAGCCCTATTTCTAATATGCAAAAAGACAAACAAATGCGTCTATGGTCGGTGTATTTTCGATCTTTCCGATCCAGACTAGCTCTCTCTCCCCCATGTGCGAGGGGGCAGTTTACACACACACGCAGCTGCTCCATGCAGCAACACACAGCGGGGATGGCGGAGAGAAGCGCTCCAAGGTGTGGTTAAATGTTACCCGTCTTGAGGTGGACAATGCTCGTTGTCAAGAGTGTTTAGCATGTGAGGGCGGCAACACAAGCAATTTGTCTAAACATTTATCAAAAGTGCTCCACATTCAGACGGAGGAATGCACCGGGTTCGACTGTCTTTCTAGCAGCTCTGTAGCCCCATCCACGAGTAACGTTTCCACGTCAGGTGTTATGTATGCTAGCAGCAACACACGGAGTTAACTACATTATACAAACATGGGTTAATGATTAGAGGTAACAGAGTTACTCTTTATTTTGTTAAAGTTTCAGCTATTCTGTTTATCATCAGATTATTTCATATGATTTGTTAAAACATTGTTTCTTTTGATGTGAAATATTATTTATTTAATTTAAATAAAAAGCAATGTCAATTTTGTAAACAATTTAAGTTAATTTAATAATATATGTATTTTTTAATCAAGTATTCATCTTTGTCTTCATTGCTAGTTTCCACATGCCAACCCTTGCAATTTGGGATTTTATTTTTGGTTGGTAGACCTCGGTGAGCTGGTCATTTCAAAAGTAGCTCACCAGCCAAAAAAGTGTGGGCACCCCTGCTCTTGGGGGTCCGGGAGTATGCCCCCCGGGAAGATTTTTTTGAACATTTTAAAGTAAAATGCTTCAATCTGGTGCACTTTGAGCACACAATTACTAGAGACCTGATCTAGGAGGTACAACTCTAAAACACCCATATGAAAAAGACAAAGACAAATACTACAAATCCACATAACAAACAATCAAAAACATTTACAGACCTGTGTAACTCTCTGATACCACCCAATGAATGCATTGACTTGCTTGTAGAACCACGCTACATAAAACGGATAGCAACACCTATAAAAACTATTTTTAAAAAAGGGGCTACTGTATCGACCTATATAAATATAGTTTTTTTTTTTCAAAATACCAAAAAGATCCTGCATTTTAGCCATGCCTCATTTCGCTCTATTTGCTCTTTCCAGCGCTGTTTTTGCAGGGGGCTGATTCTGTGAGCTGCAGCTGACCACGCCCCCCTGCAGGAGAGGGGAGCGTGCTCTGAGATCAGCTGCTGGGCTGTCAGAAGAGGGGGAGGAAAAGATATCTCCGTCCTCCGTGTTTTATTCTTATAGAAGTAAGAAGAGAAGTAATGGGGCAGAAACCCTCCTTTTCACGCTGCGGTCCAGACATAGACATCAAACGGCGACACATATTCAGTTGCCAGTTACTTTGGCATTAGGGCAGGGATATCTAGATACTTTCCAATGTTTGACATAATGAATTGTGCTACTTTTAAAGCAAGCAACGATGTTTTCAAATCTGTAATCAAAAAGCTCCTCAAAAACACTATCGAAGCAGTTCCTGCCGTTGCTACGTTAGTTCAAACAGCAACAACGGACTACTTTTCTTAGCGGATGCATGTCAATTTAAATCAATACATAAAACTATTTTTTAAATCAATAAAATAATTTTCTAAATCCATAAAAGCATTTCAATTAATATTGGGAGTCATGTCGTTACTTTGTTGAGAATGTGGCCACGTGTAATAAGCGGGATAATGTGCACATTGCACAAAAAACGGCTCGTTCGCGGGCGAGAGCCGGCTCCCGTCGTTCACTTAAAAGTGTGTGTGTGTGTGTGTGTGTGTGTGTGTGTGTGTGTGTGTGTGTGTGTGTGTGTTTTCTGAAATGCACTTCAAATGATCACTTTTCTCTTGATTTCCCTTTGATATTTTGTTTAGGTACAGTGTTACTTACAGCTAATTGATTGATTTATGGGTATTCTGTGTTGAGATGGTGCAAATATTTTTAATACATCTAATATCTTTTTAATACATTTCTCTTGTGTTGTTCTTTCACGTAACTAAGACTATAGAAGTGTAAAAAATAGGCTACGTCAGATTATTCCAAGGGACATACATGTCAAATCAAGTCAATTTTTATTTATATAGCCCAAAATCACAAATCAGAATGAGGGGGTCCTTGGTGTATTCTCTATCTTGTAAGGGGTCCTTGGCTGAAAAACAATTGAGAACCTCTGATGTAAAGGGTGCAGCTTTCACCTGAGTAGAGCTGTTATGTGTTAATCCTGCTTGTTCACAGTGTAAATATAATCAGATGTACTCACCAGTGTTTGACAGAGACTCTGCTGTGTTGTTGAGAAAGATCTGATGAACTCAGTTTGTATTTTCTGTAGACAGAAACGGAGACTATTCTCGACTGCAGTGTGGCTGCCTCTCTGACTAACGTAACTTTCGTTTCCTGAGTGTGACGTGTAAGCTCTCCTCTTTCCACTGTAGCTCCTCCTCTCACTGCAGCTGGTGGTTTGTTCCCTCTCTCTGATCTGCATAGGTATTGAGAAATACCAGGTTGTATCTGATAGTTAGGGAGCAAAGCTGGTGCTTTACAGATGGGAGGGATGAGGTGTGTCAAAAGACATACACAGGTAGCATGGTCATAGTTGAACTAATACATTGAACACCATTGAAAAAACTAATGTGTCCTTGTTCAACATGAGAGGTTATCCTGTACATGTTTGTCACAAACTGTGTCTCCTCATCAGTGTTTGGTTTACAGTACTGTGACTCCATGCTTATCTCTCCTTTGTGTTGTGCTCCATCCAGTGGACACTCTGCGCCACAACACCAGGAAGTGGTGGAAGTGTTTTACTGTAGTGTAGTAAAACAAAAACACAATGAACGCAGTGCTGAGGTCTATATGGTATTATCCTGTTAAACTTGCATTACGGGTCGGGTGGCCTGTGGCGCAGTGGTCTGTGCATCTGATCATCAAATCAAGGGGGGTGCTGGGGAACTCCAGTTCAAAACCCGCTCCTGCCGCCACTGCGTCAGGCCGTTGTGTCCTTGGGCAAGACACTTCACCTGGATTTGCTCCTGTGGGTAATGTCCACAGTACATGTATGATACTAATGTGTACTTGTAAAAGTGCCTCGATGACTTCGAGGCGTGAAGATGGACGGTGTGGCGCAGTGCACTGTGCAATGATCATCAGATCAAGGGGTGAAACCCGCCGCTGCTGCGTCTGTAAAGCCGTTGTGTCCTTGGGCAAGACACTTCACCTGAACTTGCTCCTGTGGGTATTGTCCACAGTGGTGACCATTGCATGTGTAATGTGTATTTGTAAAGCGCTTTGAGCATCTGGAAAAGCGCTATAATAAATGTAAGGAATTATTAAATACCAGAGTACTATTTTTGCAATACCATTTATTGACTATTTTTAAATGTGGCTCAAAAGGCCTTTTACAAATGTGAGGAGATCACTTTGAGCAACAAATACAACGGCAGTTATTGTTTTTTTAAATGTAAAATGAGATACAATGTAATCCTTCTTACCTTAACATATACTTAACATACTGGGAGGCTGTGGCGCAGTGGATAGTGCGTTGGTGTTGGGATCAGGGGGGCACATGTTAAAACCCCACTGCAGTCAGCATGTCGTTGTGTCCCTGAGACACTTCACCCCAAATTGCTCCTGTGGGGATTGCCCACAGTGTTGAGTATGGAAGTCGCTTTGGATAAAAGCGTCTAACAAGTGACATGTAATGTGATACTGAGTTTTGAACCACTGAAATAAAAAATAAAATAAAAGGCTATTTGCCATGTTTTTTTAAATCTTGCCTTATTTATAGATTGTTTTGATCCTTGACATACGGAGACCCATCAAGATTTTCTATTGTGTTTTTAAGACTTGTTTCCTGTCATCTGAAATAACACTGAACACATTACTCACACAAACAACAAAGACCAGTGACCTTGAAATTAGTATATTTATTTAATTTTATTTAAAATGTTACTTGCCAAGATTGTTATCTTGGATTAAAGACAACATATTTAATCCGTTTCACATTGAGTTCTTGTTTAGTTCAATGATTATAAAAAAGGCATTTTTTCAAAGTATAGAAAAGGAGGGTTTGTGTATGCATGATGAGTTAGAACTGAGAACCTGGGAAGAGGTGTATTCAGGCTTTTGGCCAACCCCCGTTAGTCATGTGACCCTCATCACATTTCACCCAGTTGTTTCTACCACACACAACAAACACACATAAGTGTTGACACAATGCAAACAGAAACTAGTTTTATACAAATATCTCAAAAACACAGGAAGCAAATGGTAGGGCTTAAGTCCAACTGTTATATCCTTAAAATTCAATCAAACCCCATTTTTCCTTACATTAGTTGTTGGCATTAATACTCTATAGTTAGCTACTTCCTTGTAAAGAGTAGTTTTGTCTTTGTGACTCGTAAAACTGAATTCAATCTCACTGATATCAGCCCCACTGTGTTCTGCTCTACAGCCAATATCCAATCACAGCTAGTGGAAACAAACATTTCATCCTAAAAAAAAGAAGAAGCTAAAAAGTCATCCATTCATATATTTTTTAATGTGAATTAGCCTCAGGAAATGTGTCATGAAATACAACTGATGTGTAAACCAGGCCTTCCTGTTCAGTGTTTAGTGCTCGAGTCCCTGCTTTCTCAGAACAAACATCTAGTTTATTTGACTGTTTTCTTAACTCACAATCACATATTTACAGATGTCATTTGACCAGTAATCAATATAAAACCTGGCATGTAAATATACAAGTTAACAGTTATTAACCAAACCATTTTTAACACAAATGAGGATTTATCATATTATTTAGCTTCATTTAATTTTTTCTAGAAGTATAACTATTACACATGTATTATTAAGTACACAGTAGAGCCATTAAAAGGCCTTTCTCTTTAATGAAGCTTTACAACAATTAAATGTAACACATTTAATGTTATTATCAACTCTAACTATAGCTTGACAAATTTGGTGTGATTAGAAACAAAGGTTTCTAATGAAGTTAAAATAAATATTTGTAGCTTTATCCAACGTTCATATAGATATTCTCCACATGTGTTACGATTAATTGTTGAAGAGATAATGATATGATGAGTAGATTAATGAATCCACTTATGTGTTGTATACAGAATCTAAACCATATGTTAATCAGTCACCACAGTAAACTTACTTTGTAGAAAATAAGATGGAAACTATACAGTGTTGACTCTAAATATCGATGTTCGTTCCCTTGAATAAAAACAAATCAACAGATTAAATTAGATGAGTGATTAGGTGACAGGAGAGATGATCAGAGGTGCAGCGTTTTTACGGCCACATTTAGCACCAGGATAGAAGAATGGGTAGAGTTTCTCAGTGAAGGAGCAGCCAGTGAAGGAGTAGATAAGAGCTACAGCATCTACGTCATAAAAGGAGACCAGACCCTCCTCATAATCCACAAACACCCCCACCTTCTGAGGCTGAGACTTCAGAGAGAGAAGGACTGAAGGGCCAGCAGGAGCTTTGTACTCATTTCCATTTCTCAAATGTATAGTCCAGTAACCCTCATGAGGGCTCAGTGTGACCGTTCCCTTCCTGTTGATGGACTCTCTGGCCACTCCTATAGCCCAGTCGGTCTTTCCTTTAACTTGAACCTCAAAGTAAAATCTGCCTGAAGAGAAACTCTGCTTTCCTAAGACACAATTACCAACAGAAAATCTCTCTGGGTTGTCTGGGAGATTATTCTTCACATCACCAAGACTCACTTGTTTTCCATCACCTGACAGGATGAGATCAGGATGTGCTGTATCAGGATCAAGAGTCACATCCACTGCGTAGCTCTGGACCCTCTTCAGTTCAGCTTCAATCAGCTTCTTCATCTCTTGACTGAGTGTCTCCTCCAGCTGAACCACAGCTCTCACCACAGTCCCTTCATATGATGATGGAGGGATGCTGACCTTTGTCCAGTCCTTGGTGAGTGGTGGGTGTTGGATGTTTAGGGACTGGAAACCCTGGAGAACGTGGAGGTGGTCTTCAGACCGTGAGAGATGCTCCACCTCAGAGCTTCTCTTCTTCAGCTGAGAGATTTCCTGTTCCAGCTCTTTGATGAAGTCTTCGGCCCGTTTCATTCTCATGTTCTGCTTCCCTTCTATTGTTTGGATGAACTCATTCAGGTTTCTCTCAACAGACTCCTTCAGAGCAGTGAAGACCTGAACTCCTTCTGCTATCTCTCTGTCTGCTTCTTTCTTACTGAGGTCCACTGAGTGTTTGATCTCCTCAATCTTCAGTTGTCTCTTCTGGATCATTTCCTCACTTCTAGCCTCTTTCTTTCCCAGCGCTGCCTTCTTCCCTTCATATGCTTCTTTGAGAGGAACCACATCATGCATCTTGTGGTCTAAAACAGTGCAGAGCATGCAGACACATGTCTGGTCGGTCTTACAGAACAGCTCCAGAGGTTTCTCGTGCTTCGGACACATCCTGTCTTCCAGCTTCTCCACAGGGTCGATCAGCTGATGTCTTTTCAGGCCTGACTTTGTCAGATGAGGCTCCAGGTGAGTCTCACAGTAGGAGGTCAGACACACCAGGCAGGACTTCAGGGCCTTCAGTTTGGTTTCAGTGCAGACGTCACAGGGAACTTCTGCTGGTTTGAAGACGTGTTGCTCTGAGCTGCTGCTGCTGGCTTTCTGTTGAGCCGACTGTCTGAACTGAGCGACCATCTCAGAGAACAAAGTGTTGACTCTCAGCGCTGGTCTTGTGGTAAAAGCCTCGTTACATATGGGACACTTGCACCGGTCACTTGTATCCCAGTGTTCAGTGATGCAGGTTTTGCAGAAGTTGTGTCCACATGGTATAGTGACTGGATCAGTGAACAAATCCAGACAGATGGAGCACAGGAACTGATCTTCAGATGGCAGGTAGCTTGCAGCAGCCATATCTACACAATGAGAAAGAAAAGAGAAAACATTTGAAACATCAATCATCAATTCATATCATATATTGTTTTAAAGAAAGAAGTTTGATACCTATACTTGTATTTTTGAATTAGGGTTTTCTCAATGTTGTCTTGCAACCCTGATCATTTAACTCTGACAGGGTCAAGCATGCAACTCTGGCAAAGAGCAATGAAAATATAGGTTTTCTCGATCATTTTTTTATTGAAAAATAACACTGCTCTTCTTACTGTGTGACCATTACAATTAATTTCCTCGAGCTGCTTCACATTAAAAGACTCCAACTGTTTCTCTAATGGAAAGATTTTATTTTGAAACCGCTAGAGGAAATGGGTAAAGCATTATGTAGGAAGTGATCAGCAACATGTAGATTCAACAGAGATTCAGTTTCAAGTTACTAAAGTACCAAGAGACTGTTTAAACTGTTTAAAGTGGACTTTACATCATATATATTATGTTGTTCGACATAAAGGGTGCAGTTTTCGTCTGAGTAGAGCTGAAGATTTGTGTTAATCCTGCTTGTTCACAGTGTAAATATAATCAGATGTACTCACCAGTGTTTGACAGAGACTCTGCTGTGTTGTTGAGAAAGATCTGATGAACTCAGTTTGCATTTTCTGTAGACAGAAACGGAGACGAGTCTCGACAGCAGTGTGGCTGCCTCTCTGACTAACATAACTTTCGTTTCCTGAGTGTGACGTGTAAGCTCTCCTCTTTCCACTGTAGCTCCTCCTCTCACTGCAGCTGGTGGTTCCCTCCCTCTGATCTGCATGGGCATTGAGAAATATCAGGTTATCTCTGATAGTTAGGGAGCAAAGTTGGTGCTTTACAGATGTGTCAAGCTATTTCTAATCTTTATTATGATGAACGTTTTCAGTTACATTTACTGGAAACACATGTCAGTAAAATGTCATGAATGACATAATCTACATAGTTAAAGACTTATTTCCATCGTAGTACTTGAACTATACTGGTTTCCTGTCTCCCACCGCATCAACTACAAAATACTGGTCCTTACTTACAAAGCCCTCCCCCATCTGCCCCCCCTCGTGAGATATTGGGTCTCGATTGATGAGGTTGTTGCCTAATGCTGAAACATAACGTAATGTTAAGTGTCCTCACTGCACTGTATAAAAAAGAGAAAAGTGATCTCCCAGTGATTGGACCTCTTAAATCAAGGTTACTTTACATTTTAAAGGAGCAGTTAAAGCCATGAACAAAATAAAAATCTTGCTGTTCTACAGGAAGCTGTTAAATCCATTTCTTGCTGAATCATCTGTGGTTTTTAATTTGTTAATTTCTTTGTGTCTGTCGCAGGAAGGAGAAAGCAGCAGGTAGCCACAGAGAGGGCGGGCATGGCCAAGGTGAGCACAAACAGTCCTTATCGTGTTGTAACGCTTCCTCCTATCTCCTGTCAATCATTTACAGTGTTTCATAGTAAGCGGAAAATGGTTAAGTTGCAAAATATATACAAATATTTCTTAGTTTCTCAAATATATGAAACATTTTACCTGAGGAAATCTCTGTATATTATTTACCATATTGTTGTTGCTGTTGTTTTTCTCTTTCCCTTTGAAACCCATACATTCAAGAATTCCATTAATATACAATCCATAATTCAGATTATGTGACAACAGTAATTATTATTATTGTTATTATTAGTAGTAGTAGTGTTATTAGTATTAGTATGATAAAAGTGATTCTTAATAAAATATTATTTCTATTATTATATTTATTTTAATAAACATATTATTTAATTATTATTCTAATAATAATAATATTTTAGTAGAATTGGAAAGCACTATTTTTAGGTTTTATTTTAAAAGCTTTACTTCCTGTATTAGTCTATATTGTGTTGAATTGTTGAAGGAGCCTAAGGCAGGGGGGTCAAACTCAAACACACAGTGGGCCAAGATAAAAAAACTAGTGGAGGGCCGGACTGGTTCAATGTTTAATGCAAAACGTATTGAAATGAACTTATTGCACATATTAGACCTGGAACTAACAAAGCTTCAACTATTGCCTATAAAAACAACATTAAACATTAAATAATCAGCTGCATTCATTTCTTATGGCTCTATCTGCAGCTTTTCCAGAGTCACTTCTTATGATCACATTTTTCAACAGCTTCAAAAAAACAATTTCCCTCAAAGAGAAAAGCAAACATCCCGTGTTGTCGCAAGAAAGAAAGTGCGGAAGGAAACATCCATTGAACTCAGTGTGCTGCTCTGGGATGCTAGTTCAGATACTTGGCATCTCATCTTGGGGGCAAGGTCATCAATGTTTGGGCTCAGGCTCTGAGCGGAGGAGACCCTCAGGATGGAGTGAAGGTGTGCGTGCAATATACCGGCGGGCCAGATCTAATAGTAATTAGAAATTATCCTGCGGGCCGAAATTAAATCCACCAAGGGCCTGATTTGGCCCCCGGGCCTTGAGTTTGACACATGTGCTCTAAGGTTTCCCTTGCCAAAGCTGTGCTGTATCGAGTGTGCATTTCACAATAAGCGTTTGCATCTTGAAAAGTACGAGTGACTCACAGATCAAATCTGATTATTGATCACTCAGAAACAGTTTGACTTCCTGTTGCTGACGGCTGTTTGTCCCGCAGCTCCCCGACCTGAAGGACGCTGAGGCGGTGCAGAAGTTCTTCCTGGAGGAGATCCAGCTGGGGGAGGAGCTGCTGGCTCAGGGTAACACACACACACACACACACACACACACACACACACACACACACACACACACACACACACACACACACACACACACACACACACACACACACACACACACACACACACACACACACACACACACACACACACACACACACACACACACACACACACACACACACACACCTTCTTTGTTATTTATTGTGCTTTAAAACAAATTGATATGATTCAATATTAACCTAATTATAGTAGATTAACTACATTATTCAAAAATGTACAGTAATTTATAATAACACGGGAATAATAAACGGAGCGCTCTCCCTCTCCTGACAGCCCGTCAGTATCATGCAGCTAGCGGATCAGTAATGAGTGACCCGACAGTGAAACTAAACTTATCTATAACTAGTTACGGTGGTTTGAGAGGTCATTAAAATAGCTACGTGTGATATTCTAACCTGAAGTGTGTGTTTTGTTCCGCTCACCGCTGCATGTGATTATGCAGAGCTGCGTGTCGACTCGTCAGCAGCAGCTGATCTTTCTCTCCCGTCAGATTAGACTTCACTCGCGTTTATATCCATATCGATCAGATCTAGCTAGTTCTAGCTAATGATAGGACTACCTGCTTATTAAAAGACACCTAAACAATAAGCGTCGCTATGCAACCGGGTCAGGCCGCAAAGTATAGCGCAGCATTATGCATTTGTTTACATGCCCACCGGAACCCCGAGGCATTACCAACAGATCAACGCACAATCAACCCATCCAGGACATCTCTTTCTCCACATTAAGTGTTAGACATTAGAATGGACTATTCTTGTCTGTCACATAAGTTGCGCAACTGATGCGGTATTGTGCTAAGGGAACATTATTTTGACCGGACATTTTGACCGGAGAGATTTAGATTTGCCGGTCTTCAGCATATTTTACCGGTCGTAGTCCGGTAATTACCGGCTAACGGGAACTCTGACGTACACACACAATGTTTCAATCACTTCAGGGGACATTACATTGATTTATATGCATGTCCTGGAGACCTATCCTAACCTTAACCAACACATGCCTAACCCTAACAAAGTCTTCACCCTAAATGATTCCCCTTATGGGGACCTCCCTTATGTCCCCATAAGGGAGGCGAGTCCCCACACCTGACTGTGTAAACAGATTTAGGTCCCCACAAGGATAGTAATGCTAGGTCACACCTCCACACACACACATACACACACACATACCCCTAAACACACACACGCGCACCTCCACGCACCTACACACAGCTATTGGCTGGCGCTCCAGCACATCGTACATCAAAGGCTAAGGGGCGGGACATCTCTAAGCGTTTGACCAATTACAGCAGAGCCGGCCAGCTAACCAACCAGAGCAGACTGGGCTCTGGTTTCAGACAGAGGGTGAAAAGAGGTGCTACAGCACAGGCAGTATGAGAAAAATAAAGAGCTTTTGAACATTAAAGCATGGAGACATGTCCCAGCAGAGACACTAGATACTGATATGAACCTGGAAATGAGAATAATAGGGCCCCTTTAATAACAATGTTGAGATACTTGTACTTGAGGTAGTTGTACTTAAGTAATACTTTAGTATTTCTAGTGTTACTCTTTAAATAACAAAAACACATTAACTTACATCATATGATGCAGTACTGTACTACCAAGTAATGGCTCCATAATGACAAACTAGAACTTTGGAAAACATTATGCTGATAATACTTCTTTACTTTTACTTAATTAACATTTTGAATGCATGACTATTTTTAGGCTGGCTTATTAAGTGAAGTGTGTGAGTACTTCCCTCACCTCTGTCTCCTCTCCACAGGAGACTATGAGAAAGGCGTGGACCACCTGACCAACGCCATCGCAGTGTGTGGGCAGCCCCAGCAGCTGCTGCAGGTGTTGCAGCAGACTCTGCCTCCACCCGTCTTCCAGATGCTGCTCACCAAACTGCCCAGCATCAGCCAGGTAACTCTTACAAGCTGCTGCTGTTGCACCAGGTATCACATGTTGCTGCACCAGGTATCACATGTTGCTGCACCAGGTATCACATGTTGCTGCACCAGGTATCACATGTTGCTGCACCAGGTATCACATGTTGCTGCACCAGGTATCACATGTTGCTGCTGGGATACGGTGCTTTGTCCATGGCAAGAATTTTAGCTGTGCATTTTCTTAGGTTTCATCAATTAAAAGAAAGAGGAATAATGTTCTTACATCTTCTCTTGCCTTGGTAAAAAAAACATATTCTATTTCTCCACCTGTCTACCATTAAACACCAAATTCCCCGTTTCCACCTTCAAACGAAAACATAAACAAATACTCTAAATTAATTAATTAAAATGACACTAAATACAAATTAAATGTGATATTATGTTTAACTATTAAATACTACAAAATTATTAAAATAACACAAGGAAAAATTAAATAAGCCAATATGGAGAACAGGAGAGAGAAACTCGCTATGGAGGACACTTTGGGATTTAAGCCTCACAAGACCATTTACATGCACTAAAACCTATAGAACACACTACAGGAAAGGGAAAACCCCTAAAAGCATACTTCCACTAATTCAACTTCAGAAATCTGTATAAAATATAAAACAACAACACTTCCCTGACTCTCCATCTTCATCCTGATTGGTTACTTCCTCTCTGTTAACGCGTGTTGTTTCCTGTCCTTCAGCGTATCGTGAGCGCACAGAGTCTGAGCGAGGACGATATAGAATGAGAGGATCGAAAGGAAACAACCCTTCCTCCTCCTCTTCCTCATGTGGACCCCACCTCTCATGACGAGCCGCCAACGCCTCGGCCTCCATCACTCCGGCCGACGTCCATCACTTCCCATCGACGTGTCCTCTAGGGAATTAGTTTTTTATTCCAGCTTTAACCATGACAGTAGCGTCTGTTTGTTTTTTTACTTAAATTACCCGTTTTGGGGTATGAAGAGTTTCCTTATCATAACTGCCAGAGAATGGAAAGCCCCCGTCCCCACTCCACCATGGTTGATGATAAACTGGACTGGGTGGTGGTGTCGCTCACATCATGTTTCAGGTTTACACTGATTACTGCTATGAGAATATCAGTGGTAGAAAGTTACAGAAATCTTCTCTCTGCTCCACAAAGTATTTATTATTTTTGTTATCAGTCGTCTTTCTGTTCAGTCTCCACTTGGAAACACTTTTTAAAAAAAGTAACAAGATGTTTTGTTCATTTTAAAGAGAGGACGACCCTCTTTAGGAAAATACAATAAAAAATGGTAACAAACAATGAAGTTGTTTTGTGAGTTTGTTTTATTTTGTTTATGTCAATGTGGGAAAGGGAAGCAACACAAAGCCAGCTGGACCAGATACAAACCACTTTTTAATTAACACAAAAAAGGTTCCCTTGAATGAAAAATAAATCAACACATGAAATGAGATGTGATTAGTTGACTGTGACAGGCAAGATGATCAGAGGTGCAGAGGTTTTGCTATGAAAACAACCAGGACTGAAGTATGGGTAGAGTTTCTCAGTGAGGGAGTAGATAAGAGCTGCAGCATCTACGTCATAAAAGGAGACCAGACTAGTGATGGCAGTGTGAGACTGAAGCTTCGATACGTGCTTCAAACCCCTGGACTACAATTCCATAGAAGCAGTGCTTCGAAGCTTGCTTCAAATCACGTGACATGTGACGTCCGAAGCAGCAACCGCTTCATTGTCTGAATGAATCACTTGACTGGTTTGCGGTCCAATTACGCGATTCAATGCACTGCCTCGTCTTGATTCTGACAGGTTGAAACAGTTTTACACTTTATAACCGCTCTAAACAATGCGCAATGTGTGGGTTGTTGTTGTTGTTGTTGGTATTGCATTTGTATTGGATCATTATAGAGCAAGCCAGGAAGAAAGAAAGGTCGTTCTGGCTCGACTTCAAAATGTGGAGAAGTTGTGAACGAAAAGGACAAGGACAAAAAAATGTTTGTCAGTCTAAAGAATGGATTCCTAATTTTGAGTTATTTACACTTAATTAACACTTATAGTTTCATGTCTTGTTACATAAGAACAGATCATATTTGTTAAGTGTTATTATGGGAGAATTACTATTTGTGTTATACTACTGCCTTATTAGGCCCATATTGAGCAGAGCATATTAAGACCAAAACTCATGTACAACAACTTCCTTACTTGCAATAAATAAGCACTAATTAGGTTATTGAGGAAACACTCTCAACTAATGGCCTATTACTTGTAGAATATGGCATTAATTAGTGTTTTATAATGACTAATGTTAATTGCCAACTAGTTGATGGTGTTATCTGTGTTGGTTATTCTCGCGTCCAGGAGAGAAGCTTAAAAAGGAGACTAAATGGAGTCTCTGAGATGGTTTCAAATTGGTACTTTAATTAAAAATAAAGGCGCGGTAATGTTACAAACAGAATATTGTTCGACAGAAAAGCAGCTGTGTCTCTGGCTCTGGCAGGTGAAGAAAGAGGCCTCAGGTCCCGCTGTTTATATATCCTCTGCTGGCTCCTCCCTGCAAGCCGGCTCTCCAACGTTTTAATGTCCGTTGTTAGGCATATCAGAGGATACAGACATTGTACATTCAATATATCTAAACACGCCTTTTCTCTTCCTTAACTCTTTCATGACTTTTAATTTAACACATTCTAAACACTGTAAGCAATACTCCAAAAAATACAGGACATACTTCACGGCAGTTTGGCTTCCGGTGTTCCGGATTAACTTGTTTCCCGATCAACTCGTTTCCGTGGGGTACGTGGCTTTCGACTGAAATACACATTTCGATCGCTTTCTTCTGTCGTTTACATACATCTGTTGGTATATTTGGCTTCTTAGGAACACGTTGATGCACATCCAGTACCAGTGTGTGAGGTTGTGATTACGATGGCGATCTCCGGACGCGACAGCGAGGACTACAACAAGACAAACGAGTTGCTCGAATAAATCATTTAAACCAGCTATTGTTTCCAAACTTATTACGGAATATCGTTGTTAATGTCCAAGTCCATCTGTGTATACCTTCAGACAGCCTCCAAGTGAAGCACACGGTGTTTACTCACAGTTTTAAAGCAGCGTGGAGAAGTCTTCATCTGTGTTAAACTGTGATCCTCCCACGGAACTGGGACCCGCCCACGTTAAAATGTGACCCGCCCAGATCATGTTTAATATGAAAGACTACCCACACATCTATCCCTTATAAAAACGGTATTGTGCAACACTCATCCAGATAAGATGTGACTGTTACCTCGTTTTGCAAAGATAGCAGCAGAAATGTCATTGGGGATATTTAGACTTTAAAATGCTGCTTGGTTCGTGAATGTTGGTGTCGGCAAACAATATTACATATCCTCTATTCAAACATAATATTCAATGTGCATCGACATGAAAATAACAAAAAAGTTCATGCTGGACTCAAACCCGAGTCCCAACAGTAAAATCGCGTTATGAGTGCGCCACGAATCACCACGTCCTAACAGATCACCACAGCTCATTTTGTTACATTAACATTGTCAACAACTTCTAGAAAAATGCAACCCGACATCATATTGATAATAATATATGATACAAATGTAAGACTGACAACAATAATAGTTAGTAAAGGATTTATTGATGTGAATGTTTTGAACAGTGAATACTTATTGTAAATCACTTTTGATAAAAGCGTCAGCTAAATGCAATGTAATGTGATGTAACAGGCATCAACACAGCGACTTGATTTATTGTTCTCTGGTGATCTTTTAGGACCATAGACTGTATATATAAATGGACGTAGGGTCCGTGACGTCACCAAAAGGATTCTGCAGAGTTGCCGTGAAGCCCTAAGTAGGCGGAGTCGGCTACTAACGGCTCGACAGTGACGTCAGAGTCTAACTCCCGCCTTCTCCAAATAAGGGCAAAGAGGCGGAGCTGAGGCGGAGCTGAGGCGGAGCGAGGCGGAGCTGAGGCGCTCAGCTCCGCTGAGGCGGGACAGGGCGGGACCTGCTGCCAACGAGCGTGGCGTTCCAGACCTAGCTCAGGCTAAGAAGCTAAGCTAACATGCTCTCAGTATTAAGCTAACAACCTATGCTAACAACACAGTATATGCTAACAACCCAGCTTGCAGTCACCGCTCCTCGTTCCCGGCATACAACGTTGACTAAATCATCCATAATTGGATTGTTCAAATGTGTACTGTGAAGGATATCACAAAGCCTTAATGCAATCGAATGTAAAACATGATTGATGAAAGTAGTAAATCGGTCAGATTTGACCCGAAGACAACAGAAGGGTTAATGCCATATTCACTTAGTAACGAACAACTTTTACAAATATTTCTATATAGTCTGTGTTGGTAAATGTCATCTAGGTTGCACATTTCCTGCTGAAATACATGCATACCAAGTCACTGCGTGGCACTTTGGTTTTTGATAAAACAGTGTAGTTCCACTATATAAACGTTACATTCATAATCAAACGAGACAATCTGCAAGATAATTAGCTATTTGGTATTATTCTTAATGCTTGTCATTCACACGTTAATAAAATAAGTACCGATACATAGCAGAATAATTGTGGCGGTGTTCAGCTTAATAAACCTTGCTCAACATCATTTATTTAGATAATACTACAGCGGGCTACAGGCGAACCAAGTCCGCGTTTCGATGCATTCCTTGATCTCCAGTTATAATGCCAGACTCCGCCGCTGGCCGAAGCTAACGGAGCCCCAGGGGGCTAGCTACGGCCGCCGGGACCTATGGCCGGGACGCGCTAGCGAGCTAGCCCCCTGCAGCCCCGTTAGCTTCGGCGGCCCCACTGGGATAATTGGGTCCCCTTTTCACATTTGCTCCCGTTTAGCATTATGGGCGTCATAGCCATATAGTATAAAAGTCTTACCCAAGGCTGAATCATAAACTAAACTGTATATATGTATAAAGGGTTGCGTCCTTAGCTGACTAATAAGCTACATAACAAGCTAAGCTAACAAGCACACAAACACCTGCTAACGGGGTTAACATGTATAATATTATCATTTTACTCACCGAAAAAAGCTGAAAGTAGACTTCTTGGAAGTTCTGTTAGTACATTCAAGCACACATCAACGTGACCACGCCCTAATGTGTGCACACACTTTAAGACCTAATATAAATAAAAGGGTCGCGTTAGAAAACAATTCACTCACAGATCCATAATCATGAAGGTGGAATCTAACTATATCGATAATACAAATGTATGGAGCCAGGGGTAGAAACATGTTTTTTTCTGCTGTAAAGTTGGGCATTTTAACATGGGGGTCAATGGAAATGGCTCCTTTCTGCAGCCATCGCCTATCGGCCAATATATGAACTGCAGTGTGTGGCACTTCCGTATTGGCTTCACGGCTCTACCCCACAGTTTGCCGCTTCGTTAGGACGTGTTGAATGGAGAACTCTTCATCTGTGTTAAACCGATCCTCCCAGGGACCTGGGACCCGCCCAGGTTAAACTGTGACCCGCCCAGGTTAAACTGTTACGATTTCTGTGTTCACTGTTCAATACATTCAAGTCAATAAATCCTTTACAAACTATTATTGTTGTCAGTCTTACATTTGTATCATATATTATTATTAATATGATGTCTAGTCGATTTTATATCTGTTTATACTTTCTGTTAGTGAAACATACAATTGAACAACAGGTGTACAGACTTAATTAATTAATTCGCGCATGGGTCCAGTCTATATAAATTGGATTAACATTTCGCCATGTTATGAGGTTAGTGAGGAGATAGCGAGAGACAGAGAGATACAGATATAGAGAGTGTCAAGGAGAGACTCTGAAGCATGAACTCAATTGCACGACTCAGATAGTGTTCTCAAAAAATAAAGACTTTACTGGAATTTAGCACAGTAATCAAAACAAGGAAAACAAATATACTCTTTCGAGGAAAACAAGCAAGTGATCAATGAGGTAGATCCGTGGGAAGTCCGTGAGGTAATCAGGAACGTGGGTCATAGTAAGACAATGAACTGACAATGAACAGGAGGAAGCTACCACAATATATACACAGGTAAAGGGGACACAGGTGGAAACAATCAGGGCGGGGAAAACGATCAAGGACGCAGGAGACAGAAGGGGGCGGGGAGCGTGGAGGCCTGAAATGAGAGGGATGATTAATTAAGGGAATAAACATAAAGCACAGGGCAAAGGGACATGACAAAACTAACATAAAGAATAAACGTTCACTATTAGTTTCCTAGACATGACAGAGAGATAGAGACAGATAGCGAGATACAGATATAGATAGATAGATAGCGATAGATAGTGAGGAGATAGCGAGAGACAGAGAGATAGAGATAGAGACAGATAGAGAGATACAGAGATAGATAGATAGATAGATAGCAATAGATAGTGAGTGATAGTGAGATATAGTGAGTGATTGAGCGTTGCCTGTGATAGAGTGATTGTCCTGGTGAGTGATAGTGGGTGAGTAATTGAGGTGCGACTGTGTGTATTTGAGAGAGGCTGGTATTGTATGGTATTCCTCCCTTGTATGGACAGGGAGGAGAAAACACACGCTCTGGTGCAAGTTTGGGCCATATAAAGTGTACACGGAGAACCTCATGGACTTGGCCCCAAGGCAGTGGTTGGAGGGAGAGGTCAATTACAAAACAAGATAATATTGGAAGTTATTTTTGTACTCTTAGATCATCAATTCATATTTAACTATGGTGGGAAGGAAAGCTGGCGCTCTCCTGATAGACTCCTAACTCATGACGTCGCTCTGGGAGGGAACCCACAAAGGTTCTTTGAGAAGGACTATATAGTAGGATGATTTCGTTCTTTGTACATAAGTAGGCCTATGTATTTTGGGTATAGGTATGTTTGTATGTCCATACACACAAATACATACTTATGTTAGTGTATACATTAGTTGTTGTAATTATTAGAATTTGTTTTAGTTGGACCTTTTCAAACACGATGTGGCAGTTGGAGCGGTCTGCCACAACGGACACTGGACACTGATTGTAAGTAATCTTCAACGTAAACAGATCGAGACGGAACCATGACACTATCTGATGTAGGGGTTGGTTATAATTAGTATTTGCATTTCCATAGATCATGTACCTAAAGGAGAGGCGGTCCCTGTTCGTCGACCCATTTGGGGCCACAGACGCACAGATCGACAAATGCAAGGATGTAACAGGGTGAATGAAATGTCAGCTTTGATGTGTGCATTAGACAAATACATGTATTCATACACCATGGATCATCTTTGGTCATTCAAGCATTTTTGTCGTTTAACAGGATTCAACTGATCTTGAATTAAATTATTTTAATTGGGCATATGTTGAAATTGGCAAACTGTAATAAATGTGTGTTTTGTGTGTAGAGCATTGGTCCACAAAAAGTGTCCGGGAATAGGGAGCTGGGAATGCGCAACCGTTGCTCACCCACAACAAAATGACTCATCGTCATGCGGGGTGTTTGTGTGCAAGGTAAACATTTGATTATATCTGTTGTTATTTGTCATTATTAAAAAGTCCTCAAAATTATACTTAGACACTTTTTAGCTTGCAGAGCAGATATTGTCTGGGGAAACCGTGGCATATCCAGTTGACGCAATGGGTGTGGCCATGTTGCGGATGCACATGGCCATGTCTCTGGTGACACATTCAGGTATACAGAACTCTACCAGGTAAACTTCAATGTGTCTATATTAGCATTAAACTACATTATCTTATTTTTTGCAGATGACCTATCCCAGCTCTGTAGGGCTTGTGGGGAGCTCAGCTCGGGGGCTGAAGGGGACATTGATACGTGGGTATGTAGAGAAATGCATGTCCTTCTGCTGGAAGACTGGGAAGCCCCTTGGATAGGTTACCTCAACATCACTGGGTGAACACTCACTATCACATAGCTATTGCAAATGTATAGTTGAATTGACCTAACTTGCATGTCTTTGCACTTTCGGTGGGCACTGGAGCAGCTGAAGGGACATACCAACACAGACTCCAAACAGAAAGGACCACAGCTAAGATTGTAACCCTATATCTGACATTGCCATACTATGTAAAGAAATAATGTCTAAGGAAGTTAAAACGGCTTCATTTGACATCCTAATCAGGATGATTGATGTGAACCTGACAACATGTTTGACAGTATTCTAAAGTATTCAGTAGTCAGATTGAGTGCACCACCTGCCAGATGTGGTATCACTTAGGATGCGTGGGACTGGCCTCCCCCACAGAGGATGACTACTTTTGCCCTTCCTGCAAATCATAATGGCAGAACAGAATATGTCTCCTTGGTCCCTCTCAGACCACCTGAGGACTCCACAGACCACCTGAGGACTCCACAGACCACCTGAGGACTCCACAGACCACCTGAGGACTCCACAGACCACTGACGCCTTCAAGAAAGGCTTAAAAACCTTTCTTTTAAAAAAGCTTTTGATGACACTTTTGTTTATTTTGTTTGTTTTTATTATGCCTCCTGTAGCGCCTTGGGATTGCTGTTAGCAATGGAAGGTGCTTTATAAATCGAATGTATTATTATTATTACTCTGCAATAATCCAGTCTGTTCTCTGTACATCCATCACTGTGTGGTTTGGATCCTAACAGGACAGAACAAGGCTATGTTCCTTGTATGTATACATACTTGCCAAATAAAGCTGGTACAAGAGAGCCATCGAGGAGTTTGACAGAAAGCCAAATTCATACCACCTCTGTACCATCCTTGAGAAACACAATTTCTTGAGTTTTGACTATTTTAAGTCTTTTAAAAGTATGTGTTTTATTTATAAATATTTACATGGACTGGCCCCGCCTCCCTTAGGGGAATTCATCCACAAATAACACACTGGAAGCTGCACTAGGTCAGAGACCAGAGGAGACTGTGAGGTCCACCGCAGACGGACCATTTATGGACAAAATGTCCTCTCCGTTAAAGGCAGCTCTTTGTGGAATAGCCTGAGATACGGATTGTCCCAGCCTCAATAGCTTCAAAGGTCAACTCAGAGAATGGTTGAGAAACAAACAGACGTGCAATCAACGCTAAATGCACTTTAACACAGGGGTATCTCCTCTCGCACTTTATGTAGTACTTTTATATTTTCTTGCACTTTATATGTCGTAGCTGCTATATTGTATTACCATGTGATAAATACTTGTGTATGCTGCTCTTGCTCTTTTGCACTTTTTGCATATCATGTATTTTGTTTTTGCTGTGTTTGTAAAATGTAATTTTCGAAATTTGCTAAATATTATATTATAGCATAATGTTGCATGGCAAATATCACGCAAAACATGGCCTGATTTGCATATTGGAAGTTAATGTTTGCACTAGAACACATTTATATGTAAAATGAACACTTATCACAACATAATGTGGGCTCGCAGGCTGATAAACTAGGATATCTGATCTCTGTGGGTCTTAATGAGGCTTAATACAGACCTCAGTCAGTATACTATTTCGAAGCAAATGCCGACTATAATATGTATATTATATGGCTTAAAGTGTACATACATTCGTTCACATTATAAATGATGTCGGGTTGCATTTTTCTAGAAGTTGTTGACAATGTTAATGTAACAAAATGAGCTGTGGTGATCTGTTAGGACGTGAAGATTTGTGGCGCACTCATAACACGCAGGGCATGATTGATTTTTACTGTTGGGACTCGGGTTTGAGTCCAGCATGAACTTTTTTGTTATTTTCATGTCGATGCACATTGAATATTTTGAATAGAGGATTCATATTATTGTTTGCCGACACCAACATTCACGACCAAGCAGCATTTTAAAGTCTAAATATCCCCAATGACATTTCTGCTGCTTTCTTTGCAAAACGAGGTAACGGTCACATCTTATCTGGATGAGTGCTGCACAATACCGTTTTTATAAGGGATACATGTGTGGGTAGTCTTTCATATTAAACATGATCGCTGGTAGATAGCCACAGAAATCGTAACACAATTTAACCTGGGTGGGTCACATTTTAACCTGGGCGGGTCACAATTTAACCTGGGTGGGTCACAATTTAACCTGGGCGGGTCACATTTTAACCTGGGCGGGTCACATTTTAACCTGGGCGGGTCACAGTTTAACCTGGGCGGGTCACAATTTAACCTGGGCGGGTCACAGTTCCGTGGGAGGATCACAGTTTAACACAGATGAAGACTTCTCCACGCTGCTTTAAAACTGTGAGTAAACACCGTGTGCTTCACTTGGAGGCTGTCTGAAGGTATACAGAGATGGACTTGGACATTAACAACGATATTCCGTAATAAGTTTGGAAACAATAGCTGGTTTAAATGATTTATTCGAGCAACTCGTTTGTCTTGTTGTAGTCCTCGCTGTTCGCGTCCGGATATCGCCATCGTAATCACAACCTCACACACTGGTACTGGATGTGCATCAACGTGTTCCTAAGAAGCCAAATATACCAAAAGATGTATGTAAACGACAGAAGAAAGCGATCGAAATGTGTTTTTCAGTCGAAAGCCACGTACCCCACGGAAACGAGTTGATTGGGAAACAAGTTGATCGGGAAACAAGTTAATCCGGAACACAGATCGTTCCTGATGTTGTCACATGCTACACATCTGTAAACAATAACGTACTCAAATAAACTGTACCTTCATTTAATATTCAACAATAATAATATCTCGACGTCTGTAGTTGTAGTGTTGAAATCAGTAGGTTTCGGTGTGCAAGATCATATCGCTGCTAAATTCACCTCTATAGTAAATGGTATATTAGCCTCATGCTAAATGCTAACCAGAGATGAAGGATTTTCAGAATAAAAGCTTAACAACTGGTTGTGCACAGGAACTTCTGTTTTTTCAGTATAAAACAGCATTTAAACTGACGGTATGTTTAAGGTACATTATGCTATCAAAACATTTTAATTTCTAACAATGGTGAAGTTGTGTACCTTAAAGGGCACCTATCATGCTAAATGCACCTTTGTACGTCTTTTATACATGATTATGTGTCCCCGGTGTTCCAGGGAACTCGCCAAGTGTCAGAAAACACAACCCTCTCTATTTTCCTCCTTCGCCAAATCTCTAAAAAAGGGGCTGCAACGGATCTGAAAAAAATGGATCCACATTCCGACACTTTTCTACGTCACAAAAACGTACTCCGCTTATTGGTCAACTCTCCACCTATCAGGGGAATGAGCCACGGCCACGTGCATTGCCAAACCTCTCATTCGCATATAGGCTATCGGCAGGCTACCCCAGTCACATCTGTGTTTCTGCCTGCTATTGCCAGGATGTCTAAGCCAGTTAAACCACGGAGATGTTTATGAACTTCTCTCAAGTCCAACACGGATATGCCTCCAAACTAATGCTACACCCGGGATCAATACCAACCATCCGGGACCAGGCCAGTGAGGACACATCCAACTCTGAAGCTGTAAGTTTTTATTTAGCGGTGTTTTTCCTGATAAAGCTTGTATCCTTGTACCTGATATCTAGCTTGTAGTATGTAGCATGTAGCATGTAGCTTAGCCGTATCAATGTCGCCTCAACCCCAACTAGTAATCGGTTAGGTGTTTATATGTTCTTGTAACATTTTATTTGGTACGCTCCGCAGTCTTTGCTTTGTCTTTTATTTTAATTATCAGGCATTTGCGAACATGTTCAGACTGCCGTAATGGCAATCTGTGTGAAGGCTGTAAAGCCACGCCTAGCCTAGCCGATAACACAAGTATTTATTCTCCTATGTATTAGTATTTTGTATCCTCTAAAAAATCATATTGAGTAAGTTATAATAACAAACGTAATCTTCTGGAGGTAAGTGCCGTTTTTTCCAGCGTTATGTAAAAGCTTTTGTGATTGTAGTCTGTAAGAACGATCATATATCATCGATCTGTAAGCTAAGCTACGCTACGCTACGCTACGCTAAGCTACGCTAAGCTAATGAGACATGCCGTTTTTTGCAGCGTTATATGTAAAAGCTTTTGTGTGTTAGGATACAACACTGTATGTATGTATGCGAGGGGACACACACCACGAGTAAAACGGAGCTAAAGCCCTGGTATGTTGTTGTTGACGACATGCATATACTAATCTAAGCCACTTTTTTTGTTGTGCTTTTTTTAACATTGCACAGGCTACGTGGCCAACTTGATGGCCCTCATCTTCGACCAAGTCTTTGTGGACCCTGCACCATTATGAGCAACCTGACAGGGAGGAGGTCATCGCCGGGTATGCCACACGGTTCAATTTGGCTGCTGTCTGAACCTAACATAGACATTTCACGGATCAGAGGACAACGCAGGCCGGAATCACTACTCTGCTCCTCTCTCCAAGGAAGCCCCAGCACCAGCTCACAAAGCTCCTGTTTTTTATGGGTTCAAATAACCGTTGATTTTGACAATAAAGTTCCGAGTTGATATCAAGTGTGTCGTGATTATTCATGTTGGGATGGGTAAAGAATATTCTGATTTCACAAGCATAAGGTTGTGTGTGAACTTTCCAACGGTTGTTGCACGATGTTGGAAGAAAAGGACTGTAAACTATTAAACGCAATGAGGCCATTGTATATATGCTGAAAATATGAATGTCTCCCTTTATAAATATATATATGTATCGCTGTGTTTGCGTTACAAACTCTAAGTTACAAACTGTACACATTGCATTCTTGCTAATTAGCCAAAATATGAATGGAATAAGTAGCAAGCATTTTAACAAACAGAGTAAAAATAAATAGGGACAACAGCTTGTCAACTAACCATTCAGAAACGTCCAGCTGCAACCGAGATGTTTGCACCTCCACCAAAACCTCCGCTGCTTCAGTTTCTGGATCAAATTGATAATATGCTTGAACACATGCATTGCTCTGAGATGACATGTGTATTCCACACTCGTAATCACAGCAAGCATGGTAACGTGACTCTCGCCGGCTCTTCTGCTGGGGGCGTGGTCAGCTGCTGCTCAGAATTTTCATAGGCAGGTTTGGAATAAAGCGAAAATGAGCGAAACGAGGCATGGCTAAAAAATGATCTGTTTGGTATTTTGAAAAATAAAATGTATAAATATACCTTATATAGGTATGGTCATACACTATATCATTTAAATATAGCATGATAGGTTACCTTTAATATTAGGGATGCCAGAAACTGACCATGATCGAATTCGAAAATCAGACAGCCCTGGCGAGAAAAGAAAAACACAGACAAATGGAATTCCGTTGTATTATTTTACTGGAACATGTAGGCTACATGGTACAAAAAGGCTCTTCAGGTAGAACAGTACAAAGCAATAGCAACAAATAAACCACCATCATGTAGCCTGTATTAATAATAGCAGCATTGCAATAAATTCAATAAATAGCCTACTTCACGTGTGCGCGCATCACGCATCTTCAAATAAAGGCAATGGCAGGCACTTTAGAAAATAACAAAAAATAAACCATCATGTAGCCTGTATTAATAATAGCGACGAGGAACTCTTCTTTGAACATGCCGCTTTGTTCATCTTTAGTTGTGTTGTTCTCACTGTTCTGTATATCGCAAATAAATCAATCGCACGTGTGGTGTGCAGTGTTGTGCTAGTTACTGAAAACCAGTAACTAGTTACCATTACTAGTTACTTCATTTCAAAAGTAACTCAGTTACTGTACTGATTACTTACACCAAAAAACGCGTTACTGTGCAAAGTAACGTTTTAGTTACTTAAAAAAAGGGCTCCCAAAAAAACAAAAAGCTCCCATTAACCTCTTAGGCCCCACGGACTCGGTTCCGGTCCGAAAACGCGTCATTTGCAGGAAACAAAGTCTAAGGAACCTTAATATTCAATAAAATAATAAATATTAATAAATAAATATTTTATATCCATATAACATCCATTTAAATGATCTTTTTCATTTAAATACACACAAGGCTAACAGTGAGCCTCTGAATTAGCCCCGAGCGAAAAATGCTAACCTATTACTGCACCGAAAATCACTCCTAGCTCCCTTATTACTTATCCTAGCTGCACATCCAACACATCGTTTATGATCGTAAAGACACAGAATCTAACGATGCCTACCTCAACACTGAAAGATACAAACTCGCGACGTTATCAACAAAAACGTACATCAAAACACGTGGCGCTAGGTAGCCTAAAACGCTAACATGGCTTACCTTGGTTTTGTCTGATCAAAACTGGTCTTCAATGGCATTAAAACGATAAAAACGATGCTGCCATTAGATAATTAATCAAAACTTCAGTATTTAGTGAAACATTATGTTTAAACCATACCCTGAAGAAATCAGCGATATTCCCCGGTAAATAATGATTTTATAGCTCTTTTTTATCAAAACCTGTATATTCCGTCAGGCAGCTGCCATTTTGGCCATTTTCAGTAGTCACGTGATGGTCGTGACGTCATCCATGCGTTCACTTTGTAAACACACGAAAACATGGCGGAGTATTTGAGTTCGGACTCGTCAGCCGAGGAAGAAGTTTTGAGCAATGTGGAGAGATTGGATGGGGGAATTCAGCCATACAGGTTCGAGCCAAGTAGTCAGAACCGTCAGGAATCCAGGGACAGTGACGATGAGGATGAACAGCACGGTGATCTTGCTGGAGACGATCCCTTTACTCGTGCAATTGATTTCGGGAGGCGAGTAGGAAGACCTGTACATGAATGGTTTACTTGCGATCGGTGTGTAGCCATGGACAACCCTCTTATGAACATATGTTGTCATGAGCTTGAAGAGCTTGAAAATAAACTGTTCACAGACGACTTGGATTGCATATGTTTAAATAAGTTACCATAGCTATGCGGATGACACACAAATGTACGTAACAATTTCACCAGGAGACTATGCTCCAATTCAAACACTGAGTAAGTGCATTGAACAAATCAATGACTGGATGTGTCAGAACTTTCTCCAATTAAACAAAGATAAAACTGAGGTAATGGTTTTTGGAGCCAAGGCAGAACGTATAAAAGTTAGCGCTGAGCTTCAGTCTGCAATGTTCAAAACAACAGATAAAGCCAGAAATCTAGGTGTAGTCATGGACTCTGACCTGAGTTTCAACAGTCACATTAAAACAGTTACTAAATCAGCCTACTATCACCTAAAGAATATATCTAGGATTAAAAGACTAATGTCACAGCAGGATTTGGAAAAACTTGTCCATGCTTTTATCTTCAGTAGACTGGACTACTGCAATGGTGTCTTTACAGGTCTCACTAAAAAATGTATTAGAAAGCTGCAGCTGATTCAGAACGCTGCTGCTCGAGTCCTCACTAACACTAAGAAAGTGGATCACATCACTCCTGTTCTGAAGTCTTTACACTGGCTTCCTGTGTGTCAAAGAATAGATTTCAAAAATACTGCTGCTGGTTTATAAAGCACTGAATGGTTTAGGCCCAAAATACATTTCTGACCTCCTGCTAAATTATGAACCATCCAGATCTCTCAGGTCTTCAGGGACTGGTCAGCTTTCTGTCCCCAGAGTCAGAACTAAACATGGAGAAGCAGCGTTCAGTTATTATGCTCCAAATATCTGGAACAAACTCCCAGAAACCTGCAGGTCTGACTACTTTTAAATCCAGGCTGAAGACTTTTCTTTTTGTCGCTGCTTTTAATTGAACTATTCATATCTTAGACTGCACTGTAACTTTTATCACTGTAACTTTTATCCATGTATTTTTTCTTTTAATGTTTATTTTATTAGCTTTTCTTTTTAATGACTGATTTGAAATGCCATTTTCTTAATGTCTTTCATTTTTTTTTTGTAAAGCACTTTGAATTGTCTTGTGTTGAAAAGTGCTATATAAATAAACTTGCCTTGCGTTGCCTTGCCTTACACAGGGAATTCGACACTGTGGTGTTAGAAAAAGCTGTATTGAGAATAGCACTGGTTGCCATGAAGGATGTGAAAGCACCTCTTTAGTTGAACCAATAAATGAAGGGTGGGTACATTTGACGGGTACAGCCCTTTCTTCTTAGCATTATATACTTTACAATTATTATTATTATTATTATTATTATTATTATTATTATTATTATTATTATTATTATTTTTATTATTATTAATGGACATAAACTAAAGACATTTTATTTGGTTAGGAAGTTCTGGATTAAAGATTGAATTGACTTTATCAAAAGTTTTATAATGACGTTTACATTCTAGGAGGAAATTATTTTCATCCTCAATCTCATGGCAATGTTTGCACAACCTGTCATTTACAGGAGTATTTGTGTATCGACCATATTCAATAAGAAGTTTATGGTTGTTAATTCTAAAGCGTGTCAAATGGATTCTGTCTACAATTGCATGGCAAGGACATGAAGGACAATGACAGATAATTTTGAAAACCAAAACTTTACTAAGTATAGCCATGATAAAAAAAATCAAAAAGCATATCTACAGAATGCACTCTTTATAGAACAATGTAGGCTAGGAGTCCTAACATAATAATGGTACAATGTAGTTGAATAAATTCCATAGTAGTTAATCAATCAAATAAAGAAAGAAATCAGTCTTTTTTCTTCCCACAGGCTTTGATAATTTTCTTAATGATACTCTTGCAGAAATGCCAAAGATCAAACTGGTGAGTAATTTCAGGAAATTCCACCCTCAGTATCTTTCTAACAGTTTTGTGCCTGTCTGTGGTAAGAATGTTGAAGGAGATGTTCCATTTTTTCATGTTAGAAAGACACTGTTTGAGACCCATGGGTTCCATGGCATTGGAGTTCTTCACACTGGGATCTGCCTTATTAAGCACAACAAAATCAACAATAAGACCAGTATCTACATCCATAAGGGAATATGTCCCATACTTCGCAGAGTGACCAGGACTGTCACAACGACCATCACCAGATAAAACAATTTTGGGCTCCCTGCTCAAGCCATCAAGAACACCAATCTGACATGATATCCACGTCTCATTAATAACAGGAAAGAGGTAGCGTTTCTGCAAGGCGTAGAACTGGCTTTTACAGAGGATGGGGAGTTTCAAATAATCTGAGATGTCTTGCATCCTAGCATATGTATTACCTGAAAACAAGATGGCTGCAGACAACAGCAGGTTACCAACACCCATTCTATTCAAAGTAGGTTGTGATGACCAAGTGTAATTGCACCCAACAGCACATTTTGTGCTTATAATAAGCCTGGACCCTGATAACATTCTCTGAAACTCCCTAACTTCTGCAACACATCCTGTTCTCTGGCATTTTCTGAACAAGTTAACAATACAAGATTCGAAAAAACAATGAATTGTCTTTCATCTGCAGTGTTGTCAGGTACAGTGAAAGCTTGAATGGGTTCGAAATCGGTACTAGTAGGATGTTCATCAGATGGGTCACACTCGCTGTCCGATTCACTTTCAGTTTCTGTTTGTGTAACAAAGTCCAAATCCTTTGCGTCATCCTCCATCTCAAAACTGTCATCCAGGGTAAATATCTCCATCTATTTGACGTTCAGCCTCTGGTGTAACGACTAGAGGACTTATGTTGCCCGGGGTGGAGATCTGTAAGAATAAGAGTATGAAATTAGCAAAATTGGAGGACATATTTTTTTTGTGATACCTAATAAAATCCAATTGAATTCAAGAAACTCTTGATTGACTTTTGTTGATTATTTCATCGTAACTGACATCAACTGGTTGTGCATTGTGCAGCTTGATACACAAAGCATGTAGACCACAAGGGGTTAATCCAAATGTCCCACTCTCACTCATTTTTTTGTCACTCCATGCATGTTATGTACCAGAAAGGAAAACAATACAACCCCAATTTAGGCCTACTTAGTAGATACAATGATTTTGATTACTAGATATGTATGCATGTAGTACCACCCTTGCTAGCGATTCCCTCTCTAGTTTAGCATACTCAGCCTCGTTGTCCCTGGCCCTAGAACCACGATTTTATGGGGCCGGAAAAACTGGGGAAAAGTACCCGCTAGCCGGTACTACGCTATATGGAAAGGCCACCAAAAACTGGCTTGGCCTGGACGCTAAAGGACGTTTAAACGGGGCTACCCGCTGCAATGGAAATGCGCCATAACATACCTTATTCTTACTCCTAGCACTACTTCTGGTCCTCCGTCGCTTCACACTTGCAGAGGGCGATTTCTCAACTGGCCGAACTGGTGTCCTGGTCGGTGATGACACCAGAAAGACCGATGGCACTGCATCTCCATTAAGTAATGGTTGTTTAATAAATCCCATTTAATGTTTTATCATACTCTCAGAGTAGTCGTCCAGAAACTTGAAATGTTCGCTGCATACATGCGCCTGTGGATCTTTCGGTTCGGGCCGAGCACATTTCGCTAGCCACTGCCTCCGAACGTACTTCCTACGCTTACCTTTTGGCAATAGATGGAACCGAGCATTCCGTGGATTGTTCCTATCCGAATTGTGGCAATGTTTCGCGATACAATGAAGCATATTTCTATAGAATTGAGAGAGTAACTAGAGTAAAATGGCGCCACCCACAGGGTTGATGTTATTTCGGTAATTAATCAGTTTAAAATCACTGATAACGTCATCGGATTAAAAAAAAAAAAAAAAGACTGGCAGAGACTGGTCTGTTTTATCGGATGATAATTATTTAAAAATGCGTGTCATGAGCATTCCCTCCCTTTAAAAGCATCAATCTGGTGCACTTTGAGAGCAAAATGAAGAGATCTATGGATATACTGTATCTCTCAACATACATATGAAACAGAACTGTAAACAGATTTTCTATTTCGTTACAGATATTTTACAAATCACTCCCCTTTTAAAACAAACCGTTTGAGACCCACTGAGATAACTAGACTAAAGTTAACTATCTAAACACTGAGAGTCCTTTACTTCACCTGTGCTGAGGTTATCTGAGACTCCCAGTCTGACAGGAGAGAGTTCTCCCTCCACCTTGTTGTTGAAAAAGCTCATTATATCCGTTAGCTTGGCTAGCTAGCACCAGATGCTAACCACAACGATCTCCGGTAGATACCCACCGGTGTGCGAGCTCTCTCTCTCGCTCGCTTGCGCACGCACACAAAATGGCTCATGCCACACACACACAGAGCAGAGCTTGAATGAAACACAGAGACCCAGAAGCAAGCTACTTGTACTCACGAGGCCTATTATGTGCAGAATCCCTTTCGCTTTCAGTTGGTTTTGATTGAGTGTCCACACGTGGACGTTTAAGGACTAAAAAACCATCCATTTGTCCCTTTGCTGTTAGCAAATCTTTTGGGGCTCCAGCTAACAGGAAGTCACTCAAGTGTCACAAAGTAATTTAGCCTATGGGTAGGTCAAAAATCTAATGGGTGCTGGCCATTGGCCTAATCATATCACCTGTGTTGGCTTTATGTTTTTGGTCAAACATTTGTTTGTTTCGCATTTGCATTGATGTAATCAATAATGTTTCTGATTTGATTTAATAAAAATAATAATAATAATTTTCGAAAAAAAACAAAACACATATTTCTTGGGGGTGCTTTGGCAATCCTGGGGGGTGCTTCAGCACCCCCTACCTCCCCCCTGGCGCCGCCCCTGCTTTGGACGGACACTATAATTTACAGTTTTTTACCATGTTCAATCTAAATTTTCTTTAACATAAAAAACATCTATATTGATTCTGAAAATCGCTTGTATCCATATTGGGCAGCATTAATATATACCCACATGACAAGTCATTGTTACTTTGTAATTCTACTCCACTACAATTCAGAGGTTAACCTGGTATTTTTACTCCACGACATTTATTTTAGTTACTTTGCAGAATCTGATTAATGATGTGAAATATAAACAACCCTTAAAGCAGACTTTAGTTACACCTGAGTAAAATGCAGGGAAGGTGATTGTCAATTGCCAACAATCAGGAGAGATATTTGATAGTTGGTGCTTGAGAAGACTAAACATTTATCTGCAGATCTCTATAAAGTATATTAATTACTCGTTATTATCTCTACTAATAGTTAATTAAAAACTGTATATAATTGCTATTTTGCACATCCCTTTCAAGATTTTCTAAGGTTTATTGACATATCATATACACAACTACAGTGTAGTTATGCAATGAATGAAAAACCGGCAGGAAGGGGTAGAGAAATCAAGGAAGAGGAGGGCTTTCCAGAATCGAAAGTTATTTCAGAGAGGCAGCCACACCGAAGTCGAGGCAAGTCTCTGTTTCTCTCAAAGAAAATACAAACTGAGTTCATCAAATCTTTCTCAACAACACAGCAGAATTTCTGTCAAACACTGGTAAGTGCAGCTGATTATATTACACTTTCAAGAAGCAAGCTCAGGTGAAGGCTCTATACTCTTAATGTAATACTTCGGAAAGTGTCAACAAGATAACTACGGCTATCTCTCCTCATGGTAACTATACAGTAGCCCACTTTAAAAGCTTCTGCTAGCTTCGTTGACAATCTCTCTGTGTCAGTTTTCTGGACTTTTAACCTTCAACTGAATCTTTGTGGTTGGGAGTTTAGCTTCACTTCTGCTTTCCTGCCTACGTAATACCTCCTAGATGTTGTCCACCTCTTTATACGAAGCAGGAAAAGGGAATTAAAAACAAGTTTGTTATCAAGTTATCACAGCTTTGTTATCAGTGCTATTCTTAAATATAAAATGGTCTGCGCAACAGGATGTGGACATAATAGTTAGGGGCGAGCAGCGCAGAGGCAGTTTCCTGTCCAAATGACCGGCTGTTTATGCAGTCAAATGTGCATTTGAATTAAAACAGTTTAATGCACTTTTAACACTCATGTACCCACGATTCAAGCTGCTTTCCTGGGTTACAAAGTGCTGTGACCCGGTTTTTGAGAGGACTCAGAAAAAAAACGGCTGTGTCAGTTCATGGAGGAATGTGTCCGCTCCATCTGTCCTCTGGCTCGAATACAATTGTTGCATGGAGACCCCCCAGCATGGTTCTTACCAAACTTTACGTTTTTTAACTGGTCTCTGGAGGAATGTAAGGAGAGTTGTCAGGGGACTCTACCCGCCTTATGAGACACTATTTTCAGATACATTTTCTCACTTTCACTCCTTTTCTATGGCTCTCCAAAAAGTGAACTCAGATTTGTTCTGACTGTGGAGGAATGCAAGGGGAGTTGACAGGGGACTCTTGCGGGCTCATGATGCCCTATTTTCGGATACTTTTTTTCATTTTCAGCCCTTTTCCATGGATGAATTGAAACTTATTTATTTTACATTTTGGTCAATTTGACCCAGTTCTGGTACCGCATTGCCTGGAGGATAGGACCGTGAGATGACAGACTCTCTGGCTGCCTCACAAGTCACTATTGTCGGACACTTTCTTTGCTTTACCCCGGTTCTATCACTCTTTACTCCTTTGATCATAAAACGTGTTTCCTGCTGGGGTACTGCCTGGTTCCGGGGCACCCCAAAACCTCTCATGGTCGGGGCACCATGAATTGATGCATCGGACCCAATGTTGCCATCACCAGCCCCGCGTTGGTGCGGAGGTGGGACCATTTAACCCGGTGGTAACCCAAGTCCTCCCTTGGTCCGTGTACCAGTCATTAAAGCATCGGACCCATTGTTGCAATCACCGGTTACGCTAACGCATATAAATGGAGAAACAGAAAATAATTTAAATACAACTCACTGTGTCTGTTTTAGTAAGGATGTCGTCCGAATTCCCGATGTGCAGACTCTTCTATCTGGCTTTGAACAAGCAGCTTAAGCACAAACATGCAGTGCAGAACTTGGAGGAAAGAGGCATCATTCTTAAAATGGCCAGTGGCAGAATAAATGTTCGGACCAAACCCTGTCCCATCACAGGGTGTTCGTATGCTGGGAAGAGACTAGACCGTCATGTAACTCATGACCACGCTGAGTTCTCCCGAGATGAGGCACATCAGGTCATGGCAAGGCTGAAGCATAGTGTGGCCCTGCTCCATGACCTCCGAGACACTAATCCCATCATTGGAATGGCTACATCATTGGATATAGACAATGAGGAGGAATGCACCCTTCTCCCCACATACCGACTGTGACGAAGAAGACTGCAGGCAGGTGATGCTGGAAAATGTGCCATTGAGGGCTCAAAAGGATGCCCTCATTGATGAGGTGAAGACCCTGCACTCCAGGCTGAAAATGGAGCTAAAACCCAGGAAGCAGAGTGCCACTGCTGCTGTGCTTGAGGAAGAGGAAGAATGTATACGATTTAAGGGCCTGGCAATCTCAAGTACCTCCGGCATGAACACAGTAGCCTCCGGCAGCAATACCCCTCTCAAGACCCCGGTCAAGACTGTCATGCGGTCCCCAGAAGCCTCCGGTAATGAGACCCCTCTCAAGACCCCGGTCAAGACTGTCATGCGGTCCCCAGAAGCCTCCGGTAATGAGACCCCTCTCAAGGCCCTGGTGAAGACTGTCATGTGGTCCCCAGAAGCCTCCGGTAATGAGACCCCTCTCAAGACCCCGGTGAAGACTGTCATGTGGTCCCCAGAAGCCTCCGGTAATGAGACCCCTCTCAAGGCCCCGGTCAAGACTGTCATGCGGTCCCCAGAAGCCTCCGGTAATGAGACCCCTCTCAAGACCCCGGTCAAGACTGTCATGCGGTCCCCAGAAGCCTCCGGTAATGAGACCCCTCTCAAGGCCCCGGTGAAGACTGTCATGCGGTCCCCAGAAGCTTCCGGTAATGAGACCCCTCTCAAGACCCCGGTGAAGACTGTCATGTGGTCCCCAGAAGCCTCCGGTAATGAGACCCCTCTCAAGGCCCCGGTCAAGACTGTCATGCGGTCCCCAGAAGCCTCCGGTAATGAGACCCCTCTCAAGACCCCGGTGAAGACTGTCATGCGGTCCCCAGAAGCCTCCGGTAATGAGACCCCTCTCAAGGCCCCGGTGAAGACTGTCATGCGGTCCCCAGAAGCTTCCGGTAATGAGACCCCTCTCAAGACCCCGGTCAAGACTGTCATGCGGTCCCCAGAAGCCTCCGGTAATGAGACCCCTCTCAAGACCCCGGTCAAGACTGTCATGCGGTCCCCAGAAGCCTCCGGTAATGAGACCCCTCTCAAGGCCCTGGTGAAGACTGTCATGCGGTCCCCAGAAGCCTCCGGTAATGAGACCCCTTTCAAGGCCCCAGTGAAGACTGTAATGCGGTCCCCAGAAGCCTCCGGTAATGAGACCCCTCTCAAGACCCCGGTGAAGACTGTCATGTGGTCCCCAGAAGCCTCCGGTAATGAGACCCCTCTCAAGGCCCCGGTCAAGACTGTCATGCGGTCCCCAGAAGCCTCCGGTAATGAGACCCCTCTCAAGGCACCGGTGAAGACTGTCATGCGGTCCCCAGAAGCCTCCGGTAATGAGACCCCTCTCAAGGCACCGGTGAAGACTGTCATGCGGTCCCCAGAAGCTTCCGGTAATGAGACCCCTCTCAAGACCCCGGTCAAGACTGTCATGCGGTCCCCAGAAGCCTCCGGTAATGAGACCCCTCTCAAGACCCCGGTGAAGACTGTCATGCGGTCCCCAGAAGCCTCCGGTAATGAGACCCCTCTCAAGATCCCGGCCAAGACTGTCATGCTGTCCGCAGAAGCCTCCGGTAGTGAGACCCCTGTATGCCAGAAGACCCATGCGTCTGTCTACAATAAGCTGAAAGCTAATCTGGCTAAGGACTGGCCCTCTCCCCCAAATCACTGGTCCACTGGGAAGGGACGGGGGAATACCATGCATGAAATCACGTTGCCTAAAAGCATGGAGACGTACGATGACGTTCAGATATACAGGGATCATTGTGAGGGTGTCGCACCGACAGTAAAACGGAAAGAAAATTGTCTGTCCAAGGCACTGCTGAGGGCTACATCATCCACGTGCAGGATCACAAGACTGCCAAGACATTTGGCGAAGCACAGCTGGTGCTTCCAGTAAAGGAGTTTAGCTGAGTCATGCGGTGGATGGGAATAAAAGAGGGCTTGTCGGGTCCTCAGAATGAATTCTTCCTTTTCACAGCGGGGAAGCACACCTCCAAGAACCTGAACGCTCACTTGAAGAGGGCTTGGGCTGATGCTGGGCTAGAAACAACCGTCACCTTCACAATCCTGCACACTGCCCTGGCTGACAATATCAAGCATCACCAAGATCCAGAAAGCAGGTCGATTCTCGGCAGGTTTATGTGTCACGACGTAAGCACTGCAGACCGGTTCTACGCGAATACGCATGGAATAAAGGAGGGATTGAATATCCGCTCCATGTTCAGGGCGGCAGCAGCTGCAGCAGCATCATCAGAAGGAGGTCTACCGCTGTCAGATACCTCCGAAGAGGGCTCAGGGGCGGAGAGCAGCGATACCTCTTCTTCAGGGCCGGTTGATACTCCTGATGACTCAACCTTTTTTTCCCGGTGCACCGTACAAGTTAGACGGCTAATATGGTCCCCGGGCCCCCGCTAATCATGTTTTTATTATGTTTATTATGTATATCATGTATATTGTGTATACTGTTTTTGTAAAAATCGTGTGATAATTAAATAAATAATAAAAAATGAATATAACCTTGAAGGTTCCCAGGGGCAGTGCCAGGTATCAGACTATTTAAACAATGTTTACCCAGGATTCAGACACCTTCACTGGCTTGTAAAATGCGGTGATGTGCCCTGCAGTTATCAGACTGTTTTAAACAACTTTTCTCCGCCTTTCAAACACTTATTCCTGGGTTTTAGCCTGTCATTTTTCACAATATCATTTAACATTGATGTTAAATGATATCGTGCAAAATGACAGGCTAAAACGGTCTTCCAGACGTTTAAAAACACTTTTCCCGACCATTTAAACATTATTTATGGCTTGTAAAATGCGGTGATGAGCCCTGGTAGTATCAGACTATTTAAAGGGTTACCAGGAGCATGAAAATATCCTCCACAGAAGGGGTAGTGGTGCCGTGAAGAAGGCCGAATATGGATGCTGATGGGCTGACAGAAAAGCACCACAAAATCCACCACCTTTAAGGGTTACCAGGGGCATGAGAACATCCTCCACAGGAGGGGGGGTGGTGGTGCCGTGAATAAGGCCGAATATAGATGCCGATGAGCGGACGGTAAAGAACCGCAAAATCCATCCCCCTTTTAGAGTTACCAGGGGCATGAGGTTCTGGATGGTGTGATCAGGGGCCCCAAAATGTTCAGAACATTAAGAAAAAAAATGTAAGTAACCCTTCATCAATCCTCAATAAGTAATATTAATAGAACACTATATTGATAAATTACTCACTCAACTTACGATTCATTTAACTTATTGTCTTCCAAAAGTTAATTGCCCAAAGCCTCTGTACACCCCCTTCTATTTACATGTAATGGTTTGGTCCTGCCTCCAAACGCGGTGCGGCACCGGCACTTGCAGAGAGTGAAAGCATGTGAGGAGGGATGCTAGTACTTAGCCTACATACGTTTGTTGTACCTATACTTGTCAACCTTGAGACCTCAGAAATCGGGAGCATTTCAAAACCACCATGGGGGGGGGTTTTGTTAGTGGATCATCGCCGGAGCTGTATTAGATTAACATTAACATGCTTATTGTAGTGGTAAGTGCACTGCCTTGCGGCCTGTAGCACCTTCCTTGATGGAGCATGTGTGTGGGCTGGAAAGGAGTGA
Source organism: Harpagifer antarcticus (assembly GCA_902827135.1). Taxonomy (NCBI): domain Eukaryota; kingdom Metazoa; phylum Chordata; class Actinopteri; order Perciformes; family Harpagiferidae; genus Harpagifer; species Harpagifer antarcticus. The sequence goes on along the minus strand of CADEHL010001200.1, from coordinate 327,819 downwards.
GCAGAGGGTCGTGTTGTCGATTCTTGTTCAGTTTTCTGTGACTATCTTCCTCACCCTCTCAGACTTTGAGTTGCGCGTGCTGCTAAAGAGACGCGCTACCATGGAAACCAAACAATGGTGTAGCTGTATTAAAGTCCGAGTGGAAACAGTCCTGAGTAAATCTGATTTTGTCAGAAATCGGGAGAAATGCGGGAGAAATATGACCCCGGGAGGAAACCGGGAGAGGGCAATGAAATCGGGAATCTCCCGCGAAAATCGGGAGGGTTGGCAAGTATGGTTGTACCATGTTTCAACGACCAACAAAGTCAGGCTCTATGAAAAGAAGAGAAAGGAGAGAAAGACAAGAGAGAGGGACTAAAGGGCGACAGATAACAGGCAGAGCCCAGCGCTCTGAAATCTGTGATGCGACCGGCTGGCCTGCATTGTTATCACCCAGGAAGAGCGCCTCTTCAACCCCTATGCATACTAGGAAATAGCAGTGGACAGCTGCTCAAGGGAGAATTACAAACAATCCTCCTAAACCACCAAGTGTGCCAATCCAGAACAGATACGCTCCGCTGACCGAGAACCGGAGATCTCTTTCTGATGACCTGGATAACCTGTCCTCTTCACACAGCAGGGGAAGGACCAATAGCTACTCCAAAAGTAAAAGGCCAGAGGGAAAGCTAACGACTGGGCCTGAAACTCTGATTGTGGGTGACGAGATGTAAAAGGTCTGTGTAGTAAGAACAACCTCAAAGTACTCTGTTTCCCAAGGATGTGGTCTCTGACTTGGCTGAGAAGATCCTGCATATTGGGGCTGAACATCCAACTGTGAAGAATGTGGTACTACACATTGGAACAAATTATGTTGTGAAACAACAGTCAGAAGTGCTGAAAGAAGACTTTAAATGTTTGTTGGAAACTGTCAGCTCTCTAAATGCAGAGGTGTTCATCAGTGGCCCTCTACCGCCAGTCAGAAGAGGAGTGGAGAGATTCAGCAGATTGTTTGCACTGAACACCTGGCTTTCAACTGTCTGTACTGACCATTCTGTCCATTTTATTGACAATTTTAACTTTTTCTGGGATCGCAGACATCTTTTTAAGGCGAATGGAGTTTGCCTGAACAAGTCAGGAGTGAAATTGTTTATCTCTAACATATTCAACTGCCTGCGTCATCAATCTGTTCCCTCTGCCAAGGACAAGCGGCAAGAGGAATCCAAACAGGAGAAAGACACAACACATCGCGCAGAAAACCCTGAAGAATTATCACTGCACCCGCCTGATTATGGGAGACAAATGAGACACATGGAGGAGTCTCCACTGCCCGTCACCCCCCCCTATCAACGCCTTTGAGGATACTCCGTTCACCCTTTCACCCTCGCACACCCTCCTGGAGATCGTTGAACACATGAAGGAGATACAGAGGGTTGGCACCGATTCCTTCCTGGAGTTCAATAACCAAACTAAGGCGATACGCAGGGCTGGCAGCATGTCCTTTACCCCCGCTCCTCAACGACGCCCACCAAAATCACTGAAGCAGAGACGCGCACCATCTCCCTCGTCTTCATCAAGAAAGCATCTGCAGTCTCCGAAGCCTGATAAGGATGTGTGTGTACAAAATGCAACAAACTCTTACTGATATGTGCTGGGTCCAGGCTCAAGGGCGTATGGCACTCTCAACTCTTTCCAGGACATGCCAGGGCCCTGCCTGCCTATAGGTTTGCCGATATCTGTGTTGATAGGTAATAGATTATGAGCCGTAAATCATCTTAGACACAGGAAGCGCTCAAACGTTTGTGTGAGTTTATCTAATTTAGCTGTGATTCCATTCCACAGTTTGTCACTAAACATCTGACTGATAGTGTGTTTAACAAACTTAAACTAGCTTTATTAAATGTCAGGTCTTTGGCAGGAAAAACATTTTTAATCAATGATTTTATCACTGAGCACAATCTCGATTTTATGTTTTTAACAGAAACTTGGATTGAACAAAATAACAGTGCAGCTGTTCTTAACAAATCAACCCCTCCCAACTTTAGTTTTATGAGTCAGGAAAGAAAGCAAAAGAAAGGTGGTGGAGTTGCTATTCTGTTCAATGATTCCCTTCAATGCAGGAAGACATCTTATGGGAACTTTGATTCTTTTGAATATGTGGCCCTTCAGCTGAAATGCTCCTCTCGAGCTCTGTTCCTAAATATCTATAGACCACCCAAATACTGTGCAAGCTTTTTTGATGACTTTACTGAACTGCTGTCTATAGTGTGTGTTGACTTTGACCGTCTAGTCATTGTTGGTGATTTTAACATCCATGTTGACAACCCCCAGGACAGAGGGGCAAAATAATTGTTTTGTGTTCTTGATAGCTATGGACTGACTCAGCATGTGACGGAGCCCACGCACAATAAGGGGCACACTCTGTACTTAATTATCTCAAAGGGTCTGAATATCTCTAAGGTTGTGGTGACTGATGTTGCACTCTCTGATCATTCCTGTGTGTTCTTTGAGAGCTCTATTTCTGTTCACAAAAATGTTCAAAAAGAGGTAACCACAAAGCGATATTTAACTGAAGACACTAGGGAAATGTTTACTCAGAATTTTTCTTCCACACTTGCCCCTGCTAACATCTCAGTAAATGAGCTAGTAGATCATTTTAATTAAAAAATGTAAAATGTTATAGATGCCATTGCTCCAACTAAGGTAAAGGAAGTGACTGGGAAGAAAATATCTCCATGGAGAAAGACCATGACCGTAAAAACAGAAAAAAGAGAATGTCGAAAAGCTGAACGCAGGTGGCGAAAAACAAATCTCCAGGTGCACTTTGAAATCTATAAAGAGAGACTTGGCCTTTATAATTTGGAATTGAAAAAACGCACGACAGTCTTTCTTCTCTGACATCATTACCAAAAACAAAAACAACGCACGTGCCTTGTTTGCTACCGTCGAAAGATTAACTAACCCCCCAGTGTCAGTAGCTTCTGAATTTCTATCCACCAGGGCGTGCAATGAATTTGCCTCCTTTTTCACTGACAAAATTCAGAAAATCAGACAAGCAGTCAGTGCCTCTGCATCAGGTACAGCAAATGTGTTGTCTCTGTGTCCACTTAACATCAATTCAAACACCATGACACAATTCCATCAGATTAATGATAAAAACCTAGAGGACATTATTCAACTTCTGAAATCCTCCTCCTGCTGCCTTGATATTATTCCAACAGGATTGTTCAAAGATGTTTTGCCTTGCATGGCCTCAGATCTACTTCATATAGTAAACAAATCTCTTCACTCAGGTATTTTTCCACAGGCCCTGAAAACTGCAGTCATTAAACCGCTCTTAAAAAAGAATAATCTAGATGCTTCAGTAATGAACAATTACAAGCTCATATCAAACCTCCCATTTCTAGTAAAATCATTGAAAAAGTAGTTTTTCAACAGTTGAGTAATTTCTTGCATTTAAATATCTGTTTCGATGTGTTCCAGTCAGGCTTTCGTCCAAACCACAGCTAATCTGTTAGCGCTGAGCTTATCTGTTGTTTTGAACATTGCAGACTGAAGTCTGCAATGTTCAAAACAACAGATAAAGCCAGAAATCTAGGAGTAGTCATGGACTCTGACCTGAGTTTCAACAGTCACATTAAAACAGTTACTAAATCAGCCTACTATCACCTAAAGAACATATCTAGGATTAAAAGACTAATGTCACAGCAGGATTTGGAAAAACTTGTCCATGCTTTTATCTTCAGTAGACTGGACTACTGCAATGGTGTCTTCACAGGTCTTACTAAAAAATCTATTGGGAAGCTGCAGCTGATTCAGAACGCTACTGCTCGAGTACTCACTGACACTAAGAAAGTGGATCACATCACTCCTGTTCTGAAGTCTTTACACTGGCTTCCTGTGTGTCAAAGAATAGATTTCAAGATACTGCTGCTGGTTTATAAAGCTTTGAATGGTTTAGGCCCAAAATACATTTCTGATCTACTGCTAAATTATGAACCATCCAGATCTCTCAGGTCTTCAGGGACTGGTCAGCTTTCTGTCCCCAGAGTCAGAATTAAACATGGTAAAGCAGCGTTCAGTTATTATGCTCCAAACATCTGGAACAAACTCCCAGAAACCTGCAGGTCCACTGCAACTCTGACTACTTTTAAATCCAGGCTGAAGACTTTTCTTTTCATATGCATGTGAAAATAGATTCATATTCTGCCATGCCTGTAGAAATGTTGGGTCAAAAATAATGCATGCAATAGCACAGATGCCTTCACCACGAATGGCTACAAAAAGATCTCATATCCCAAGCTTATCAACAAGCTGATGTTGCAGCTGAAATGTTCTCCAGGTCACAAAGTCAACCTCACATGAGGATGTGATACCAGTTTTCAAGCACAGTAAATATTCTCTTCCCAGAGTATATGATGGGACCAAGGTGATGTTTAGTACATTTTTTTAATAATACTTTTGCTTTTCAATGTTTGACATTTCAAACCATGAGCTGGTTCAAATAATATTTGCCTTGATTTGCAATATGTTCTCATTTGTTTTATCAGTACAGCTTTGAAGCTGTTGTGCTTTTCTTTGCCACAGTCCACTTTGGACTATATGAAATATTTCAGGATTGCACTTTTAACTCACTTGAAATGTTCTCACTTGCTTGGTTTCAAAACATAACAAATGCCATAATCTGTTCATTGGGGACCATGAATGCTATTTTTCATTGCTGTTGCCGGCCAACACTATTGCTCATGTAAACCTACTACTGCTGCGCCCCCTGTAATCTCAGAGGCACCCTGAGTCATGTTGTTCTGGACCCGGGCCTGTACACGGCCATATACTAAACAAACTACAGAGCCCATTCCGTGTCCTGTTAGTGTTCACTTCCTGTCTGCCTTCTTCTGGGGATTTATCTGACGTCCAGCGCTCTGTCTTTTAACCTCTTTTCCTTTCTCTTTCTTGATCCTCCTTAGCAACCTTCGTTATAGTCCTTGACAGTGGTCTGTACTGCTGTATTAACAACGTGTCACATGTTAAGAAGTTACAATCAGAATCGAGTATTCAACTCAGCTGTGTAATACAAGTTGTTAGTAGCCTTAAGGGCCTACACAGTTGTTATGCTATACCACATTGCCCTTCACTGGATGTATAATGAGCTGCACTAAACTACATTTTAGCATTTAAAATACCTAGCCATTCTTTTGTGGTTATTTTGGTGAAAGTAACTCAAAAGTAACTAAAGTAGTGTAACTCATTACATTTCAGAGACAGTAATATTGTAATGTAACTTATTACTTTCAAAAGACAGTAATAAGTCATATGTAATATATTACATTTTGGAAGTAACTTGCCCAAAACTGTTCTCCTTACTGTCGAATGATTTTACAGTGATATCTATGGAATGCCATTTAAGCCAAAATTAAATAAATAAATAAATAATTAAATAAATACATATATATATAAATATGCCTATGAAATAAATTCTGAAATAAATAAATGAGGCAATAAATATGTACACATGTACATTTAAATACACATTTATTTATTTCATGGGACTTTTATTTCCTAATGACACATTTATTTATTTCAAGAAACTTGTATTTCATAATGACACATTTATTTATTTCAGATGACTTGTATTTCATAATGACATATTTATTTATTTCAGATGACTTGTATTTCATAATGACGCATTTATTTATTTCAGATGACTTGTATTTCATAATGACATATTTATTTATTTCAGATGACTTGTATTTCATAATGACATATTTATTTATTTCAGGTGACTTGTATTTCATGATGAGACATTTCCATTCCTTATATGCAAATGAACAGGGCGTGGTTAGCTCACAGATCCAGAGACCCAGACCAAAGCAACAGCACCACACTGACTACTCGAGAAGAGGAAGAAAATGGAGGAGAAGGACTATAAGGCAAACTACTAAATTCTCAGAGTCAGTCATCGCATGTAATCTGATACTCTAAATTTCACCCGCCAGAAATGTTCGCTTCTTCTTCTTCGGTATAAATTGTCCGTTGGCAATAGTGATGTGTCGGTCGCGAATGAGCCGGCTCAAAGAAAGAACAAAGTAACGACATGACTCCCAATATTAATTGAAATGCTATTATGGATTTAGAAAATGATTTTATTGATTTAAAAAATAGTTTTATGTATTGATTTAAATTGACATGAATCCGCTAAGAAAAGTAGTCCGTTGTTGCTGTTTGAACTAACGTAGCAACGGCAGGAACTGCTTCGATAGTGTTTTTGAGGAGCTTTTTGATTACAGATTTGAAAACATCGTTGCTTGCTTTAAAAGTAGCACAATAGAGAACCGCAGTGACGCGTCCTAAAACCCGGATGTAAACTCCTTCCGGTTCCTTCGTCAAAAACCAATGCAATTTCTCCATAGGATTTTGGAAAATAGATCGAAATAAGGTCTGTGGTTGACACACATTTAAGAGACGGATCACGTTTTGTGCAGCCGGATAATATCCACATCTCTATCCTACTTTTATAATTTTTGAATCATAAATCTAGTCGCCAGAAGCAAAATGCTAACGTTATGCTATAAACGAACTACAAAAAAGTACAGCAGCAGGGTCGCACAACTTCAACGTCACGCCAACTTTAGATCGTTTCAACTGACTTTCGCACGCTTGCATATTTTAACAAAGCTTTTCATTTGAGCCACACTGAATTTCACTAGAAGTCATGGCTGTGTCAATTACCAGTCTGATATCATTTTACAAAGATGACAAGAAGAGTGTAGATAGAAGAGAGAACCACTACAAGTCAGGACACGTACTGCAGTGCAGCCTAGATGAAGGTGTGCTTACCGGTGTTGTCAGGGCTAGCATGAGGGACAAGGTTTATGGAAAAACAGTTAATAAACCATCAAAAAAAGTGATTCGCCCAGCTAGGCATCAAATTAATATTTTCCAATGAAGAATTACCCGTGTTACTCTAATTATAGTAACAGGGTTGAAAGTAACAGGGTTGAAAATCAATGCTAATTTGAGCTTCAACCTCAGGATGCTAGATGTAGCATGTAATGCTACTTTCAAGGCAAGGACACACTTGGATATCTAATGCAAGAAAGATAACTTTGAAATGAATATGCTTTATTCTGATATTATCAGTAACACGGTTGAGTGGGTCAGAGTGCCACACTCTTTTAAGACTGAAAAGATCGTAAAAATATGAAAAATAAAAGAGAGGACTTAGTTTTGGTCTACCCATGGCACGAGCACATGGCTTGCTGATGTCACTTCCACTTTGTCATCTGACTTACCGTTTGTTCACTTCCTGTGCCAATCTAAAAAGGTTTGGGTAACAGGGTTGAACGCATGTTGAGGGACACACCTTCTGTGCACAATTACTGTTATTTAAAATATGTTTATGATTTAAGAAATTGATTTTACCATTACAAGAGACATATATCAATAGAATAATACCAGAAAAGGTAAATAAAATCCCTATTTTAAATGTGATATTTGAAGAAGCGGGGGACAAGGGAAAAATGCCATTTTAGGGGATGTTCGAGAGCTATTTGATAATTTAAATAATATTTTGAAACCACTTTTTCTACAACTTTATATACATTTTGTTTAACACAACAAGTGCATGTTTTAGCATTTTGGGCATGGATTATTAGATTTTTTTATATGGGGGACATGAAATGTCCTCCAATTCTGGAATGACCCTTATAGAGTGTCGGTGAGTAGTGATAGCAAGAGTACCGTTAACCTAGAGTTAATTTATTCACATTAGTGACATTAATTCCCATCAACAAATCCATTTTATATGTCACATGAAATCTTTATTACAAATATTACACACCAGAAAACACAGAAATATCCATGAAATAAACGTACAGTAGGCTATAAACAATTAAAGGGATAATTGGGAAGGCATTACAAATGTAAATATATTTTAAATAATAAAACAATAATAATAATAATAATAATAGATTTAATTTGTTAGCGCTTTTACAGGTGCTCAAAGACGCTTTACAGAAATAGTGAAGGGAAAAGGAAGGAACAACAAATAAATATATAGTAAACAATCACACATTAAAAGCCAGATTGAAGAGGTGAGTTTTTGTAAGTTTTTTGAAGGTGGTGAGGTCAGTGCAGTCTCTGATGGGTTGGGGGAGTGAGTTCCAGAGGGAGGGGGCAGCGACGGAGAAGGCTCTGTCCCCCCAGGTCCGGTGATTGGTGCGGGTGGGGATGGATAGGAGGTTGGCTTCTGATGAGCGGAGGCAGCGGGAAGGGGCGTGGTGGTGCAGCAAGTCTGTGAGGTAGGGGGGGGCCTGATTGTTGAGGGCTTTGTGGGTAATGAGGAGGACTTTGAAGTTGATTCTTTGACGGACGGGGAGCCAGTGGAGGTTCTGGAGGACGGGAGTGATGTGGTCTCGGGAGCGGGTGTGGGTGAGGAGGCGGGCAGCAGAGTTCTGGATATGTTGGAGTTTATTGATTAGGTTGGATGGTATGCCGTAGAGGATGCTATTGCAGTAGTCGAGTCGTGAAGTGATGAATGCATGAATCAGGGTTTCAGCAGCAGAGGAGGAGAGTGATGGGCGGAGACGGGCAATGTTTTTGAGGTGGAAAAAGGCTGTCCTGGTGATGTGATTTATGTGGTGGTTGAAATGAGCTGACTGTCGAAGATGACTCCGAGGTTGCGGATGTGAGGGGGGGAGATAGAGTGTGGCTGTCAATGGTGAAGTTGAAATTCTGGATGTCTTTGATACGGGATGGGGGGCCAATGATGATGATGTCTGATTTGGCACTGTTCAGTTGGAGATAGTTTGTTTGCATCCATGCTTTTATTTCTGAGAGACAGTTGGTGAGAGTGGAGTGTGTTGTGGGGGTGATGGTTTTTGTTGAGATATAAAGTTGGATGTCATCGGCGTAGCAGTGAAATTGAAGGTTGTGGCGACGAATTATTTTGCCAAGGGGGAGCATGTAGAGGATGAAGAGGAGGGGGCCAAGCACCGAACCCTGGGGGACACCTTGGGACAGAGGAGCAGTGGAGGAGGTGCAGTTGTTGATGTTGATAAACTGATGTCTGTCGGTGAGGTAGGATTTCAGCCAGGAGAGTTCAGTGTCGGTGATGTTGAGTGATGATTCGAGGAGGGACAGCAGGATGGCGTGGTTGATGGTGTCGAATGCTGCGGTGATCCCACCACCACAGGTATATACAGGAGAAGAGGGAATTCTCTCCACAAAATGTGAATGCCCACGTGGAGAATGGAAATGCAGTCATGCAGCTGCATTAGCCATCCACAATTTCAGCTGCACTGACCCCCCCTGTCAGTGGAAGAAGCCAAAGGCAGCTAAACGTACACATTCAGTGGAGGAGTTATTTCCTCCAACCAAAAACTCCTTCAACCCGCTGACAAGAGAGCCCACCTCCGAAGATCGTGACTGGCTGAGGGACAGACTCGGGGGCAGGTTCTCAGGAATTTCTTGGCTTCTCTCCCCCGAGCCAGAAGAGGAACACTACAGCTTGGAAACACTTACTGTTCCTGAAATTCTCAAATCTGTTGGGCATCAGGGACCTGAGGCAATTGTGGCAAACATGGCATTGTCTGAGGAGCAACAGAGGGCAATTCAGGTGGCTACCACTGGTCAGCGAACCAACCCAAACTGGCATTTGTTCAGGAAAGGAAGGTTGACTGCCAGCAACTTTGGAGCTGTCCTGAGGTCAAAGCGTGTGACTGCTTCCCTTAGTGCCAGGGTGCTAGGGCAACAACAGGCCCTTGATGGTGTTTTGTCTGTACAGTGGGGGACTATGAATGAATGTGAGGGCGTCAGGGCATTCACCACTGCAACCCAGATGCAGGTCCATGAGTCAGGTTTGTGGCTCTCCCAATCAGGAGTGTTGGGGGGCATCTCCAGATGGTCTGGTAGGGTCTTCAGCTGTGCTGGAGGTAAAGTGTCCCTACGGAGCCAGGGAAATGACAATTAGTGAAGCATTGCAAATCAAGGGCTTCTGTGTCAGTAAGGAGGGAGAAACATTCAGCCTGCGTGAGGAGCATCCTTACTGGCACCAAGTGCAAGGTCAGCTTAACCTCACTGCAAGAGAGACTTGCTACTTTGTGGTCTGGACTACGAAAGACAGTGTCATCATTCCGATAGCCTGAGATGACAATTGCCAGCCTAACCTGTTGGCTCTTGAGGACTTTTTCAAGGCCCACATGCTTCCAAAGCTGGCACTGCCGGAATAATTACCTTTGTCACTGTTGTGGTTATTTTCTGAAAAGACAGAAAAACAAAAAGGCATATTAATTGACTTGTTCTGAGTTCAGAGAGCACTGCTGTTAAAATTAAATATTTTTTTTTAGAGAAAACTCATCTTCAGGATGTTATGGTTCCCCTTTGAAGATCTTTCTTGTAGCTGCTGCGATCCTTGTTTGAGTCGTTCATATGTTCGATGAAAAAGATCATAAATCTATCATTTTCAAATATAGTAATTTTAAGAAATTGTGAATCGTTTTTAATTTACATTTACTCACCTTTGCAATGTTGTGGTTGTTAGAGTGTTAGGTTTCTGACTACAGAGAATAACATATTTACAAAATAATATTTCTTAATAAAAAAAGGCAGTCCGTGCAGAAAACTATTGTGGTTTCTTGATTCAAGCCTCTGAATCCCAAATCACAAACCATTCTTTGGAGTAACGTTTTTGATAGAGAAAGACAGAACACAAACATGAGCCGACCCGAGAGGCCAGACTTTTAAAGGTAAGAAGACAGTTTAAAGATTTATATTTGCAGATATTATCAGCACATCTGAGTCAAATTAACATGTGTATTAAACAGAACCTAAATAAAAGAAATAAAATGAACCCAGTTTAAAGACATTGTTTGAGTTTAATGATGAACTCAAAATGTAAAACAAAGTATGAAACATGTTTCTGGATTGATTAAACAGCAGAATCTAAATAAAAGAAATAAAATGCACCCAATGAAAAGACAGTTTGAGTGTAATGATGAACTCAAAATGTAAAACAAAGTATAATAATAATACATTTTATTTATATAGCGCTTTTCTACAACTCAAAGACGCTTTACAGTATGAGGGAGGGTAGAGAAACAAGGACAGGCAAACAAATAAATATAGTCAAATAAAATAAACAGAAAAGTCAGTCAAGAGGAAGTTGATTGAGAGGGGGGGAGGGGGGCTTTCAGAGTTGAAAAGATGTGTATGAAACATATGTGTTTACATGTGAAAAGACACTATTTTTCTGCCACCTCTTTTATGAGAGGACGTTGGAAGTTCACTAGTGTGCAACATACCTGCACCAGTTTATCTGCGAAGTGCCTCAGGTGAGATGGAATGAACTTTAGGATCCTAAATTCTTTCAAACGAGCATTTGCTCTCTCGACATGAATCCTATTTTGTGCGATAAGCTTCGTAGCCTGTGCTTCGCTGTGTGTCAGTTGGCCATGACAGAGGAATGGGGGAATGTTGACAGTGACTCCTTAAGGAAGAATGTTCTGGATTAAGAGTCCCTTAGGCGTATTCACACCGCAGTACTTTTCCCACAAAGGTTCGCGAGAACTCTTTAGTTCTCATGAACTAAGTACAGATCGCGTTCACACCGGAAAAAGTCCCTGGGGGAGGATTAGGCAAATGAAGCCGCAGACGTCACTTCGTCTTCTTCTGCTTTGGGTTTACTGGCAGGCCGCAAACCACTTCACGGCGTATACTGCCGCCCACAGTCCCCGGCCGGAAGTCCCTGGAGTTGGGGACTGGCTTCAGTAGAAGCTGCTGGGACTCCCAGTCCACTAATTTTAGTACCGGCTCTTTTTGGTGTGAACGCGACAAAAGAGTTCTCATGAACTAAGTTCTCATGAACCTTTGTGGGAAAAGTACTGCGGTGTGAATGCGCCTCTTGTCAGCCAATATCAGATCTCCAGGTTTGAAATGCTGAAGAACACCAGAATCCCGTACTATTTCTTTGTCACTTGTTGATCCTGGGTATAGTTTGCTGCAGTATGTGATCACAGCATTTGGTGCTACCCCCAGCAGTAGTTTGAAGGAGTGCATGCCACGGTAAGCAGAGTAGGTCTCTTTCTGGATATCCATTTGCTTGGGGATAGCAATTTTGATGTCCGTACAATCCACTATCATTCTGCAGTTTTGGATGTGCCGAAATGAAGAAGGCAAGCTGGTTTTATTTTTCTCCCGGCTGGGAACAGTACTCATTATGCCCTTAAAAAGTAATTTATGGAGAACCTCTATAAATGTTACAATCACATTTCTGACAGTGCTTTCACCGCAGTGAAAGAGTGCAGCCAGATGAAGGTGTGTGTAATTATGACGCAGTTTCATGAGGGTCATGAAAACTTGGTCTTCAAGACTCAGTGATTTGGGGAACCAACCTTCTGGGTATGTAATCGAACCCTCAAAACGAGCAACATACTCACACACAGCACTGAATGTGTCTCTATCTGGCAATCCTGTCTCCATCCGAAGAACCTTTTCACTCAGCTGAGAGGCAGAATACTTGTCACGGCAGTAACTCTGCTTTGCCTTGGACTCCTCTAGCTGGATCTCTAGCTGCATTATGTGTCTTTGCTGAGATTGAAGTTTTTCTTCTACCGTGGCTGCTTGCTCCTCGGCATTCTCAGATAGTGGTTGAGGATCTTCATTAGCAGCCGCCTGTGTTGATGGGCCTGCTTCCTCCTCAGTCATTAGACACGCAGCTTCTTCCTCCATTCCATCAATTATCCCTCTCAGACAGTAGGAATGCTCTTCTACATTCTGTGCTTTAAAGGAAACAGGCCTTTTTCTCTTTTGTAAAAGAAAATGACAGCTGCAGATGCGGGAACAGGCATTGGGCTTCCTGTCAGCTCGTCTGTTGGGAAGATATAAAAT